>PIJE02002938.1:0-45000 GCA_002895965.2 Coryphaenoides rupestris | reverse complement strand
TCAAGATAACTAAACTGTAAATCTCTAAATGAATGAATGTTGTTCACTTCTGCAAAGTATTTTTCAGTCCCTTCGGACATTTATAAAAAAATTATTATTATTATTATTATACTTTTTATTATTATTATTATGTTATTTTATGTTTAGTTTGATTCTGTTCTTCACAGCTGTGTCTAGCAGTTTTAAAATAAAAATGTAAGTCAAATAAGAAGTCAACGCCTGCTTCCTGGACCTCAATTGGCCTGTCGACTACGCTACCTTACAACATACGTTAATAAAACAATGTTTATCATGGTTATGATCCCCGAGAACCCACTCAGTCCCCTGCTGCGACCCACTTAGAGGTCACGACCTTTCCAGGTTTGGAAACCTCTGCTATCTCCGTGGATTCAAACCCGAGCTAGCTGTCTACGTTTCTATATTAGGGAGCCTATAGGGTTCTTTAATTATTATTATTATTATTATTATTATTATTATTATTATTATCACGCACCGATGAAGGAAGGCTGGAAGACGGTCTCGGGGCAGCGGAAGCGCTCGTTGCCGATGGTGATGACCTGACCGTCGCGGCAGCTCGTAGCTCTTCTCCAGGGACGAGGAGGAGGCCGCGGTCGCCATCTCGTTCTCAAAGTCCAGCGCCACGTAGCACAGCTTCTCCTTGATGTCGCGCACGATCTCGCGCTCGGCTGCCATGACGACCACGACAACAACAACAACAACAACGATTAATCAGTCAACAATCACTCAGAATGTGATTAGAAGTAGTAATCAGAAGTAATCAGAATGTGATTATTCATATCTATGGGATTTACACCGGAAGGGTTAGGGGGTTCGACAACAGGCACATATACTTATAATATATTATATTTATAGTATTAGATTTATTTAAAACTGTAAGGTTTTTCAACACCAAATGGCATATATTATGATAGATTATACTTATATATACTCAAGTATTTCAAAAGTATTTAAAGAGGTACCTGTTACACCAAATGGCATATATTATGATTATGATATGGTATTCATAGTATTAAAAGTATTTATATTGTGTTTGTACAAATATTCAAACACAATATAGTACACGTATTTAAAAAGTATTGAAAGAGGTTCTAAATAACATAGTACATTAAGAACGAGTATTTCCGGAGGTGCTACTGCTCGTCTGTGCCCACCGGTGGTGACGAAGCTGTATCCCCTCTCGGTCAGGATCTTCATGAGGTAGTCTGTGAGGTCCCGGCCGGCCAGGTCCAGCCTCATGATGGCGTGGGGCAGAGCGTAGCCCTCGTATATGGGGACGTTGTGGGTCACGCCGTCCCCGGAGTCCAGCACGATACCTGCCGCAGGGACACACGGGACAGGATGTTCATGTGTTCATGTGTTCACGTGTTCATGTGTTCACGTGTTCATGTGTTCACGTTGTCCTGAGAAGATACTACAGCTTGTGGTGGTTATTGTTCAATATATGTTTGTGACTAAAGAAGAAGCATTTTCACGTCCAGAACAACACACACACACACGCGCGCACACACACACATGCGCACGCGCACACACAGACACACCACGCACACACACACACACACACACACACACACATCACTCTTTCTCACGCTCTCCCTTTCTCTCTCTCTTTCTCTCTCCATCTTTTCTCTTCCTTTCTTTTCTCTCTCTCTCTATTCTCTCTCTCTCTCACACTCTCTTCTCTCGCTCTCACCACTTTTCCACACACACACACACACACACACACACAACGCACGCACGACACACACACACGCACACACACACACGCACACACACACACACACCACTTTCTCTCTCTCCCCTTTCTCTCTCTCTCTTTCTCTCTCCTATTCTTTCTCTTCTCTCTCTCACACTCTCTCTCTGTCTCTTCTCCTTTCTCACACACACACACACACACACGCAACACAACACACACACACACACACACACACACACACACACGCACACACACACGTACCCACTATCACGGCCCCCAAAAGCGCTCCACAAAAAAACCCCTCCCAGGACGGCAGGATCCTTCATTCTGCGTTCTTCCTCCTCAAGGTTTCTTTGTAGGATAACTCATTAAGGTTAAGAGTTAGTTCTCCCGTTGTTCTCTAAGAGCGTAGGAGGAACGTCCTTCTGTGTGTGTGAAGCCCTCTGAGAACACTGCGACTGTAACTGTGATTAACGGGGTCTTAACAAACCCAGCAGCAGCAGCAACAGCAGCAACCATGACGTACATGAGGACCAGTATCAGGGGTCCCTGTATACCTGTGGTGCGTCCGGAGGCGTACAGGGACAGCACGGCCTGGATGGCGACGTACATGGCGGGCACGTTGAAGGTCTCGAACATGATCTGGGTCATCTTCTCGCGGTTGGCCTTGGGGTTGAGCGGCGCCTCGGTCAGCAGCGTGGGGTGCTCCTCGGGGGCGACCCTCAGCTCGTTGTAGAAGGTGTGGTGCCAGATCTTCTCCATGTCGTCCCAGTTGGTGATGATGCCGTGCTCGATGGGGTACTTGAGGGTCAGGATGCCCCGCTTGCTCTGCGCCTCGTCGCCCACGTACGAGTCCTTCTGACCCATGCCCACCATCACGCCCTGTAGCAGGAGGAGAGAGAGAGACAGAGAGAGAGAAAAGGGGAAAGGATGGATACTTGTATTATTGCAAATCTTGGGCTAGATTGAGATATCTTTAGGGTAAATCTTATTAAATTTTCTTATGTGATCTTTAATTGTTGATCTTTGTTGTTGTTGTTGATGTCGATCACAGGGTCACAGGTGTGTTACCTGGTAACGGGGGTGGGGGGCGTTACCTGGTGATGGGGGCGTTTACCTGGGGATGGGGCTTTACCTGGTGATGGGGGTGGGGGGTGTTACCTGGTGACGGGGGCGTTACCTGGTGACGGGGGTGGGGGGTGTTACCTGGTGACGGGGGCGTTGCCTGGTGATGGAGGTGGGGGGTGTTACCTGGTGATGGGGGTGAGGGGTGTTACCTGTGGACGTGGGTGGGGGGTGTTACCTGGTGACGGGGGCGTTACCTGGTGACGGGGGCGTCCGACGATGGAGGGGAAGACAGCGCGGGGGGCGTCGTCTCCGGCGAAGCCCGCCTTCACCAGGCCGGAGCCGTTGTCACACACCAGGGCGGTGGTCTCCTCATCGTCACACATGGTGTCTGGCTCACACACACACACACACACACACACACACACACACACACACACACACACACAAATACGACAATATGCACATAAATAAGAAAACACACATATACAGTATATGATAATCCACATAACATAAACATGAACACACACACGACAGAATGCACACATAACAAGGAGAAAAGTGGATGGTTATGTAATGATATATTGGGTATTTTATGATTGCCTGTGAAGCTGTCCAGCATTCAAGGATTAGTGATATTATTTGCTTGTTATTAAATGGTGTTATTAATATCCAATCATCCAATTTCATTTTAATTGCGCTAGGCCACGAATGTTCAGCATTATTATTACTAATATTAATATTATGAATAAGATGTATGAATCAAAAGATGAATGAATGAAAATTATGAAAATAAGAGACAAGTAGCTGGACTAGAAATATCTCATGAAAATTGTATTTGTTCTCAACAACATTTGTAAAACTAGTAGTAGAAAAAAAGTAGACCATAAAAACTGTGATAAAAAAGGATGATCCATGACGATGACGATGATGATGATGATGATGATTAGTCACACAAGAAATCGCTCCACTGGTTCCCTTAAATCCGTTGACACCCTGATAAATCCATTCCATGCCAGATCCGGTTCAGGTCTTCATACTCACCAGGTCAGTGTTGGTGGGCTTTGTGGCCTTGACTCTGAAAACCAGGGGTGCCTCCGAACGGCCCCGATGAGCCCCTTTATACTCAGACCCGTGTGTGTGTGTGTGTGTGTGTGTGTGTGTGTGTGTGTGTGTGTGTGTGTGTGTGTGTGTGTTGATGAATGCATGTGTCATGGCCCCCCCCCCCCCCCCCCCCCCCCCTCCCATCCCCATATTTGGTAGCTCCCCTTGTGCCATTGACAACGGCTGAGTCCATTAATGGAATGGGGAGTGGGAAACCCCATGTGGCCATGTGCTGTGCTGATGGCCCATTTAGGGGGAGGGAGGAGAGAGTGAGGGAGAGAGAGAGTGAGGGAGGGAGGGGGGAGGAATGGTGGTGTTGAGGGGGAGATGAGAGACAATGAAAGGCTGAGGCAAATGTGAGGTCTAACTCCTGGCCTGGTCGAGGTCAAACAGCCGCTCGCTCGGTGCGGGTTAGGGTTCAAGAGCTTCTGCTTTGATGGGGGGAGAGGACGGCCATGTTGGATGGCTGGAAGGTGACTGCGGCCTCAAGTTTCACCTGTAGTCCTGAAGATCAGAAAAATGAAGCCGTTCGATTTAGAACATCTGTTTGAGGGACTCCAGAGCAATCCAGCCTTTTAGAGTGTGGAGAGAGAGAGAGGCTCCGCGTGACGAGGCTGCTGGTTCCCGTGCAGCTGGCCACCGGAGCAGCCAGAGCAGCCAGAGGAGCCGGAGGAGCCAGAGCAGCTGCAGCCCCCGAATCACAACAACACTGGAGGACTCAGCGTGGATCAGCCCCTCTCAAGTAGGGGCGGGAGTACACACACGCACACGCACACACGCACACGCACACACATGAACATGCACATGCACTTGCAAGCACGCACACATACACACACACACATGTGCACAGACACACACACACACACACACACACACTCACTCACACACTCACTCACTCACACAAGGAGTGCTAGCTACACATGCTATCTACCATCTGCTCTGTCAACATTACTAAAAGCTTTACTGTAATAAATCAGATTATTCAATAAACTTTACTGCAATAAACCAGATTATTCAATAAACTTTACTGCAATAAACCAGATTATTCAAAAAACTTTACTTAAATAAACCAGAGAGCAAGGAAAGGGAGGAAGGAGGAGACAGTAGAGGAGAGCAGAAGAAGTGGAAGTGGAAGTTAAATAAAATAGATAACAGATTATCATGTGCATGCAGCTTTTCACACGGATCCACACACACACACACACACACACGCACATACGCGCACACACGCACACACACACACACACACACACACACACACACACACACACACACACACACACACAGAGATACACAATCAAGCTCTCGTCCCACCTTATCATCTTTAATGGCACACGCCTGCTGCACCAGCAGAAAAGGTTGAAGCCATCATTTGCGAGTGTGTGTGTGCGTGCATACATGTGTGTGTGTGTATCACTTTCATTCTCCCCCTGCCTCTCTCTCTCTCTCTCTCTCTCTCTCTCCTTCTCTCTTTCTCTCTCCCTCCCTTCTCTCTCTCTTTTCTTCTTCTCCCCTCCTCTCTCTCGCTCTCTCTCTCTCTCTCTCTCAACTTCTCTCTTTCGTTCTCTCCCTCCCTTTCTCTCTCTCTTTTTCACTTTCATTCTCCCCCTGCCTCTCTCTCTCTCTCTCTCTCTCTCTCTCTCTCAACTTCTTCTCTCTTTCATTCTCTCCCTCCCTTTCTCTCTCTCTTTTTCACTTTCATTCTCCCCCTGCCTCTCCCTCTCTCTCTCTCTCAATTCAATTCAATTCAATTCAAGAGCTTTATTGGCCAAAGCGAGTGGTAAATAAAACAAAAACAAAACTAATCTAATTTACAATTGTCGATTTACAAATGTACAATTGCAGATATTCTATAATAAAGAAATGTGTACACAAGGCTGCAATATTGTAGTTTTGAGTTTCTTCTTCTTCTCTCTCTCTCTCTCTCTCTCTCTCTCTCTCTCTCCATCTCTCTCATATGTTGTGTCTGAGCTGTCAGCCTCTTAGCCCGTTTGGACGTCCGGAGCCTTGGCCACGCATACGTTCTGTCAAAACTCCCGAGACGCGAGAGAACAAAAGTTCAACATCAAATATCACAGCAGAGTCAGAACAGACTCTCTCTCTCTCTCTTTCTCTCTCCACGCTCTCCACACTGCAGCCGACAACAGGAAGGCACCTGAACCCTTTTAATTGGATATAGCCTCGAACAAAGGTGTATATAACACACACACACACACACACACTGTAACCATGACAACCTTGAACCAAGCCCATGGTATTTGTCTGGGACTAGAGAGGAACAATTGTGACACGATATTCCAGCCGCTACACACAACCTTGCACAACCTTACACACACACACACACACACACACACACACATAGCCAGAGAATGAGGTTAAGCAATGTTTTGGCTCTGCAAATTAAATATTCATGAATTAAATTTGAATATGCTGTGAAAAACGGGCAGATGCACCCAGTTTTAGGGCTTCTCCGCAAGAGTGTTCTCGTTAAGTCCTCTTCAGGATTGAATAAAGTGTCAAATTAGCACCGCGTCCCGAAATATATTCTCCTAAGGAGCTTAACAGTGTCTGTGCGCTGCGGACAGAGTTTGTGGAGAGTAGGTGGAGGTTATAATAAAGTGGAGAAGGGGTAGAGTGCTTCGATGATCAGACTGAACTGCCACCCTCGGGGTCTACGAGTCTGTCTGCAAACCCATTTTTAAATTATCATTGAAATTAAACATTTATATATTCTCAATAAGTCATCGCAGATATTGATTTGAGTCGTTCAAAAAGGAGGAGAGAGGCTGCAAGAAGTCTGAAAGAAGTTCCCTCAGAAAAGAAGAAGTCCTCCGGACGGAAGCCCAGTCATAAATATCTTGATATCTTACCATGCATATCTTGTCCAGTGTATTGACTTATTCTTAATTCTGTATACTAACATTCATGACACGCATGACTTCCTCTGTTCATCCTGCATATATCTTATATATACAGTATATATAATATATATATATATATATACTGTACTGTACTGTAATGTGTTATTATTCTTTTGGGTTAGATGCTAACTGCATTTTGTTGTCTCTGTTCTTGCACCGTCTCTGTGCAATGACAATGCAGTCGAATCTAATCAGTTAGTCCAATGACTGGCAACTCTACTCTCAAGCTCTTCCCTTGTGACAAGAGGTTCTGCAAAACTCAAAAGCAAAGTTAGTTTGCAAAAAACTTTCAACTATATACTTCTACCCTGACACAAGTAAACCGTTTTAAATCCCTTTTGTTTTTGGCCTTATCCTGATAATTAGCCACAGCTAATTAGCGGCAACAGTGAAAGGGTATTGCTAATGATCAAGGGCTCGCTTCAGACCGTTTGCGATCCTGAGGGGTTCTTCGGTGCGTTCTAAAATAGTTTGGCTACGACCATTAACGGTCTTGAATTGAGATCGTGGTAAGATTTTGATATATTTATGCAGCATTATAATAGTGTGAGAGTTGAGCGGGAGTGTTCACCGTATTAATAACATGTGCTCAACAAAAAGAGAGTGAACAGTTTATTATATTCATCGAGTGTTTGTCGCTTCGAGGTCATGCAAGCTCAAAATTCGACAGAAAAGCTTTCCTCTGAGAATTAGCATAATATAACCGGGAAAAAAGTACAGACTTTTTCCACGGAACAGTGTTGTTCACTCCATTTGAAAGGATTCCATTAAACCTCACAGCAGATATATGAATGAATTCCATTTCATTACAAGCCACTCAACGCGGGGCTATTCAGCGATGTTTGCGCGTTGCTATTTCCGTGCACCGGGAGGACGACGACGGGCAGATTGTCTGCTCTCTCTCTCTCTCTCTCTCTCTCTCTCTCTCTCTCCATCTCTCTCATATGTTGTGTCTGAGCTGTCAGCCTCTTAGCCCGTTTGGACGTCCGGAGCCTTGGCCACGCATACGTTCTGTCAAAACTCCCGAGACGCGAGAGAACAAAAGTTCAACATCAAATATCACAGCAGAGTCAGAACAGACTCTCTCTCTCTCTCTTTCTCTCTCCACGCTCTCCACACTGCAGCCGACAACAGGAAGGCACCTGAACCCTTTTAATTGGATATAGCCTCGAACAAAGGTGTATATAACACACACACACACACACACACTGTAACCATGACAACCTTGAACCAAGCCCATGGTATTTGTCTGGGACTAGAGAGGAACAATTGTGACACGATATTCCAGCCGCTACACACAACCTTGCACAACCTTACACACACACACACACACACACACACACACACACACAGAGCCAGAGAATGAGGTTAAGCAATGTTTTGGCTCTGCAAATTAAATATTCATGAATTAAATTTGAATATGCTGTGAAAAACGGGCAGATGCACCCAGTTTTAGGGCTTCTCCGCAAGAGTGTTCTCGTTAAGTCCTCTTCAGGATTGAATAAAGTGTCAAATTAGCACCGCGTCCCGAAATATATTCTCCTAAGGAGCTTAACAGTGTCTGTGTGCTGCGGACAGAGTTTGGAGTCGGTGGAGGTTATAAAAAGGTGGAGAAGGGGTAGAGTGCTCGGATGAGTCAGCTGAACTGCCACCCGGGGTCTACGAGTCCTGTCTGCAAACCCATTTTAAATTATCATTGAAATTAAACATTTATACATTCTCATAAGTCATCTAGATATTGATTTGAGTCGTTCAAAAGCGAGAGACATGCTGTAGAGAGGCTGCAGAAGTCTGAAGAAGTTCCCTCAGAAAAGAAGAAGTCTCCGGACGGAAGCCAAGTCATAAATATCTTGATATCTTCCATGCATATCTTGTCCAGTGTATTGACCTAATTCTTTATTCTGTATATAACATTCATGACAAGCATGACTTCCTCTGTTCATCCTGCATATATCTTATATATATTGTATATATATATATATATATATATATACTGTACTGTACTGTATATGTTATTATTCTCTTGGTTAGATGCTAACTGCATTTTGTTGTCTCTGTTCTTGCACCGTCTCTGTGCAATGACAATGCAGTCGAATCTAATCAGTTAGTCAATGACTGGCAACTCTACTCTCAAGCTCTTCCCTTGTGACCAAAGGTTCTGCAAAACTCAAAAGCAAAGTTAGTTGCAAAAAACTTTCAACTATATACTTCTACCTGACACAGTAAAACCGTTTTAATTTTGCTTATCTGATAATTAGCCACAGCTAATTAGCGGCAACAGTGAAATGTGTTGCTAATGATCAAGGGCTCGCTTTCAGACTTTGCGATCCTGAAGGGGTTCTTCAGCGCGTTCTAAAATAGTTTGGCTACGACCATTAACGGTCTTGACTTGTGATCGTGGTAAGATTTGGATTAT
Source organism: Coryphaenoides rupestris (assembly GCA_002895965.2). Taxonomy (NCBI): domain Eukaryota; kingdom Metazoa; phylum Chordata; class Actinopteri; order Gadiformes; family Macrouridae; genus Coryphaenoides; species Coryphaenoides rupestris. The sequence continues at coordinate 35,780 of PIJE02002938.1, read as the reverse complement.
TTACGCACATTATAGTGTGAGAGTTGAGCGGAGGTCGGAGGTCACCGTATTAATATGTGCTCAACAAAAAGAGAGTGAACAGTTATTATATTCATCGAGTGTTGTCGCTTCGAGGTCACGCAAGCTCAAAATTCGACAGAAAAGCTTTCCTCTGAGATTTAGCATAATATAACCGGGAAAAAAGTACAGACTTTTTCCAATATTTCTTTATGAATACAAACGGAACAGTGTTGTTCACTCCATTTGAAAGGATTCCATTAAATCTCACAGCAGATATATGAATGAATTCCATTTCATTACAAGCCACTCAACGCGGGGCTATTCAGCGATGTTTGCGCGTTGCTATTTCCGTGCACCGGGAGGACGACGACGGGCAGATTGTCTGCTCTCATCGAGGGCGTCCGTGTTTCCTTCCACCTTTGTCACGAAACCTGACGGAAAAAAAAAAAGCGTTCTCACCCGAGCGTCAAAAACGTAACAATGGACTCTATAGACTCTGCAACCGTGTCGAGGGACGAGTTCAAAGCGAGCGCTTTAATCGCATTACACGTTTTACAGTCTTTTTTTTTTTTTTGACAACTCCAAGCATTTTGATTGTTACTCTGTCATTTCCATGTCTTATCTGTCCTGTGCAGTGTCGTCCTGAATTGAATAGCAAACACAGTCTACTGGAGTCCAGGGACAACACCCCAACACATTCCATATCCATGGTTCATTACGACGTACAAACACAGTTAGAGGAGAGTCCACTTTTTTTTTTTGCAGACCTTAGAAAACGGGACTAAATCCATCGCTGGATATGTCGACATAAACACACAAAGAACACATCTCGGGCAGAAGAGAAGCCACAACTCTTATTATTGATTATTTTGTCGAACAACAACTATGACAATGACAGCAACACATTTGGTCAGGTTCCCGGCTGGCTCCAGGCTCCAGGCTCCAGGGGGCTCCAGGGGCTCCAGGGGGGCTCCAGGGGCTCCAGGGGCTCCAGGGAGGCTCCAGGGGGGCTCCAGGGGGCTCCAGGGGGCTGGCTGGAGGCCGTTTTTTCCCTCAACACAGGGACGAGCCGTGCCTCATGTTCTGGGCACACCGGCGGCCCACGTTGGCCCCCTCCAGGAGCAGGTCGGACAGCCGGTCCAGGCCCACGCAGGTGGTGAGGGGGCTGAACAGACCGTAGACGCCGCCCAGGACGATGCTGATGGGCCAGCCGAAGCACAGCAGGATCACCAGCCACACGATGCTCCAGCAACACGAGCCGCAAGTGGCCATCCTAGACTAAGGGGGGGGGGGATAAGAGAGAAAACATACTTCAACAAACAAAACTTCTACAACTCATACTTCATCAATCTGCGATCTGATAGGCCGAGATCTGTCTCAATGATGTCCCTCAATGTATTTTAAAGTTTGTTCAAAATATTGGGCCACACCACTTTCCCCCCGACTGGGTTTTGGATATGCCGAAGTAATTGGATTATTCCGTTTAGTTTTAGCTTAGTTTTAGGCGCCGGTGTCTCGTGGGCCAGATTAACATCAACAGCGCATGATGAGGTCATTCCGTCTTGTGACACGAAGACGGCGTTTGGTCTTCAATCAGCAGCACGAGTCTGAGTCTTGTGCTTGCGGTCAACTAAGGGACAAACAAACCTCCACTGAACCGGATTGACCAAATAGCCATAGATTGACAGAGTGTGATTGGTGAATCCAGATCAGTGGGCGGCCTTCTCGGATTTAGTCGAATAAACTATTAAATCTACACGACGACCTATTTCTTGACCTTTCGTTGCACGGAAAACACACAAGTATGAGCAAATAAATCTCCAACACCGGACTCTACAGTAAAATACACGAAAAGCGCAAACTCAAAGTCAACTCCTTTTGGAAGAAAGTTTACGTCAAAACACTTCACAGCCACGTAATGACTTCCCCCGATACTGACTTGCTTCAGGTTGATCTGTGTGACACCAATACATTAAAACAGATAACACACACACACACACACACACACACACACACACACACACACGTGTCTTTAAGAACACACACCGCTCTCTCCTTAACTCCTGTCTGGAGGAGACACACACACACACACACACTGAGGTCCTCCGCATGCAATTAGTTCCTCTAAGACACACATCCACACATCCGACCCACGCAGCGCACAGTGGGGGGGGGGGGGGGTTAGAGCCCAGAGCAAAGTAGCTTATTAACCTAATGAATACCTGCCGTGCGATTAGAAAAGACATGTTCACCTTCAGCAGTGGAAGCAAGTTTTCCCCCGAGAAAGCGCGTTGTTGCTTCCTTCTCCCGCGACTGACGAGAGATAAGATGTTCCTCCCCTCGCGGATTCCCTCGGCGGTTCCTCAGCTCAGAGAGACCCGTCCCGCTTTTCTCAGCCACGAGGGTCCAGCCCCACCCCCTTTTTTTTTCGCTCACGAGGGGAACCACGACGAGGTACCACAGAGCAAACAAGACGACCGGATTCCTGAGAGGCGTCCAGCTGAAAGACAAGAGGGGTATTTGACCGCGGCGGGGGCATACCAAAAAAAATGTTGTGTAATTGCTGTTACACAATGCGGCCGTTTGTGCGCCGGACTGGACGGCGTGACCTGTGTCATGGGGTGTTCTGGCGCAACGTGCGGTGGTGGGAATTGCAGAAGTAGAAACCGTCGCAAGCGGCTCACAAGGGGCTTCGTCATTATCGTTATCACCACCGCCAGGCCGCGTTCTCTTCCTCAATGCGATTTGAACACACTGTACACATGATGACACAGAAATACTTATCTTTGTTGGGTCAGATTCAGGACAGATCTCGAAACGAACCAATTCCCACACCTTCTACAACATCAAATTCAAGGATTTCGCAAGAACTTTGCAGGCCTAATTCCCTCGAATTCAAGGACCCAACACGTAGTTTAAGACATGGAAGTCTGTACTGTGACACATTTTTATAGAACTAGAGAACTAGCAGGCTTTACAGAAGCTCTGACAACAATTAAAGAGAGAGGCTTGTGATCATCAATCAATCAATTAGACAAATCAAGAACAATATTATCAATAATATACATCGTTTTGGAAAAGCATGATTAAGTGAAATAGACTTGACTCATCCTGGCCAATGACCAAACTGCTCCCCAATCTGTGGACCATCATCATAACTTATTTAGCGGGACTCCAGTATCCAAAGATCCAATTAATTAGAATATTAATGAGAAGGTAGGCGTTGTGGGAACTTGCTGAAGGGATGCCTACAGCGACCATTGGGGTTTGAACGCTGAACCTTAAACTAGACCATCCTGACGACCGTGCGATTGATGGTACGAGCCCTGTGAGGAAGAAAAACCCTCACCAGGAACCTTCATCCTCCTTAAACCCATCCTCCACTGCATGTCTGTATCCCAACCATCAGGAACCAGCGGAGAGCAGCAGGCCCGTGTGGACCAGCAGCCCCGGGTGGGCCTGGGTACTGCTGCTGCTGCTGCTGTATGGCGAGCAACCCCGCTGGAACACACTGCTGACCTCTGGGGGTGCAGTGGAGTTAAAAGTCTCTGTGGTGTGTGTGTGTGTGTGTGTTGCGTCGCCCGCAGACGGACGACATACGCAGAGCAGAGAGAAACGCCCACAAGGCCGTGCGCTACAGCCGCCGAACCCGACGGGCGTTACGCAATAGTCGGTCGGTGCGCTTCAGTGGCCATGTTGGTTTCTAGTCTTCTACTGTAAGTGATTACAATGTGAGGTTGCAACAGAGCGGCAAGAACAAAACACACAGCAGCTGATACTAACACTGTGAGCGGCAAGTCAAAGTGCATTATGGGAAGATGTGAGTAGCGAGAGGCTTTACTGAATGTATTGTTGTTCTATTAGGTGTATACACGTTACATTTATCATTCTATTGTTTGTATTCTTATGCTGTTATTTTTGAGCAACCTCTGGCACAACAATTTCCTTCAGGATTAATAAAGTTTGATTTTATCTTGCGTGTCTGAAAAGAGAAATCTGCACGAAAGAAATAGACTGACTTGCGGTACGTAGTCAAAATCCTTGCATTTTATTACAAAACAAAAATACAAATAAAAGGTTTACAAAATCTGTTTTCAGGAATGAAAAACTCAAAATAAACGAGAAATATGACGCTGATGTGTGTCCCATGTGGTGTTTCGTGGATTTCGGTAGAAAATACATCGAAGAAATATACCTACAGTTGACTCTACACATTATTTCTGTCTCTATTGGACATGATCGCACAGAACTGAGGCTTCTAGTGGGCAATAGACAGTCGGTCAGACACAGAGAGACAGACAGAGAGACAGACAGAGAGACAGACAGAGAGACACAGAGGGGTCTCTATGGCCCCTGCTCCTCCTCTCCACTCTCCTCCCCCTCGCTGTCGCTGTCCCGGCCGGGGTGCTCTGGCATCTTGGGCCGCTCCTCAGGCTTCTCCTCCTCCTCCTCTCCTCCTCCTTCTCCTCCTCCTGCTCCTTCTCCTTCTCTTCTGCGGCTGATGGTTTTGGGTCAGCGCTCGGTGCCACCTCCTCCGGGCTCTCCTGCTCCATGGGGGTCTCCTTGTCCTCCTCCTTCTCCTTCTCCTTCGTCTTGCCCTTCCCCTCCTCCTCCTCCTCCTCCTGCTCTGTTGGGCCGGACGCCTCCTCCTGAACGACGGGGGTCTCCATCAGGGTCTGCTTAGGGGGCGGAGCTAGCCTTTGCTGTTGCTGTGGGAAACGCAGCAGAGAGAAAGGCGGCGAGGTAAACAACAACAACAACCACAACAACAACAACAACAAGAATCACCGTCAGGCAATGTTACAGAGACATTAAAAAGAACACAACAAAAATGTCTTCGAGAGACGCACATCTTTTTAGAAGTCACTAAGACGTCTAAACTCGGTCTAAAGGAAAAGGAAAATCAAGATCTTTGAAATAGATTGGGCCCTCCATCGTTCGAAAATCCAAAATGTAGGACAGAATTGAGATGCCGCCTTCCTCAAAATGTTACCCCTCCCCCGGCCGCCCGTTAATCCAGACATCTTTCCATCTCTCTGCCTCCACATGCGTTGCCGTGTCGACCCCACGAGCGTCCCCACGTACTGGACTGAAACAATTTGCTCACATCTGACCTATTTCCCCATGCTGCATTACAGTTTAAAGGTTAAACCATTTTCAAAATAGCTCCGGGGAGAGGGGGAGAGAGAGAAGAAGAGAGAGAGAGAGAGAGAGAGAGAGAGAGAGAGAGAAAAAAACATCTGTTTGAGTCTCTCTTGCCACCGAGAGTCCTGGAGTAGCGAGCTCCCTACTGTAGTGTATACTATGAGTGGGCTTGACTGCATTAAGAAAAGAAAAGCACCGCCGTGTATATACAGTACTTGCCGATACATACATAGTACTACTGCATATATTTATACATTACTGCAGATGTGTGCAACGTACGTATTAAAGTGCGTATTTAAACCGAAATCAACACCCACGTTAAAATGACCGATGACCGGCCACGTCCGAACCGGTCGTTACCTGTCTCTGCTGCTGCTGTTGCTGCTGCTGCTGCTGCATCATCCGCATGTACATGGTGTACACCAGGTTGGCCATCTCCGGCATGTCCTTCACCACCTGGTCCGGCTGCTTGGACGCCTCTCTCTGATGGGGAGGGGGAATCAGCATCAGAATACCGGAATACATGCGAATACGTGCGTTCATGTGAGGCAGTAGTGTCCATGGGGGGGTGGGAATCGAATCAGTGGGGGATCAGTGGGGGTCCCGGGCGAGAGTTCTCGGAGACCGGGACACACACACACACACACACACACACACACACGGTGTCGCCATCGTAGCTGTGGAATCCAGCAGCGATATCCCAGGACCGCCGCGAGGTTAACACCGCTTGGGGTGTCGACTCGGACGTCGGACCGTCGCGCCGCTTGTTAACGCGAGATCGGTTTCGCCCGTCACCCGTCGCTCGACGTCCGGCCCCCGAACGTCTGCTAAGTGTAATGCAGCCGCGCGACATCATCAAGCACAGCGAGGGAGACTCGATATATACGAGCAGAGTTTAAACAACCGGAGACCCCCTAGAATATCAATTCCGCCGGTTGGTTGCCTCCGAAATCGAGTCATAACACACTGCCGTCGCAGCGGCTCATTGAGCAGGGGAGTAAAAAAAAAGGAAATAATAGTCTGTAGTTTCTCGTTGAGCTGCAGGGCTCAACCAGACCGTGCACGAGGGTTTTATTGGTGGTGGAAGTTATCGAGGAGAGAGAGAGAAGAGACACTTTAATCACACGTCTGCGATCAGAGGACATCGCGGCTCACAGGAAGGACTTTGGACACCCTCGGACTGCTCGGAGTGCTTTCCATACATGCCTATCCTCAGCCCCCCAGAGATGCTGGCACCACAGCCATACTGGGTCTGTCTGTCTGTCTGTCTGTCTGTCTGTCTGTCTGTCTAGCGCTGACCGGGCCCTAGCAGGGGTTCGGGGGGGGCGGGGGGGGGGTGGGTGGGAGGGGGAAGAAGAGTTGCTTTGCTTTCTGACCTTCGCAGATTAATTATAGCTGGGAGCGTCTCTTCCCCGGGGTCGCAGAGACCACGGGCCAAGTGGGAATGGAGATTCCATTCAGAGTTTAGAGGCAGGATTAGAGCCGGGCTGCTGGGCTGTTAGCAGCACTTTGGCGGTGGAGCACCATGGGGGGGGGGGGTGGAGCACCAATGGGGGGGGGGGGGGTGGAGCACCATGGGGGGGGGGGTGGAGCACCATTGGGGGGGGTGGAGCACGCAATGGGGGGGGGTGGACAAGTAGGATGACAGCGTTAGGAAACTAACACCGCTGTGATTGGCAGGGGAGCCAAGGCACTACTGACAGTGTGAAGTGCACTGACAGAGCAAAACAGGACTTTCTTTGGGTCTTTCCAAGTGGCGTGTGTGTGTGTGTGTTGTGAGTGTGTGTGGTGTGTGTGTTGTGTTGTGCGTGTGGTGTGTTGTGTGTGGTGTGTGTGTTGTGTGTGTGGTGTGTTGTGGTGTGTTGCTGTGTGTGTGTGTTGTGTGTGTGTGTTGTGTGTGTGTGTGTGTTGTGTGTGTGTGTGTGTGTGTGTGTGCTGTGTGTGTGTTGTGTGTGTGTGTGTGTGTGACTGGTGTGTGTGTGTGTGTGTGTGTGTGGAACTGGGTGTGGTGTGTGTAGTGGTTGTGTGTGTGACTGGATGTGTGTGTGTGTGTGGATGGATGGTGTGTGTGTGTGATTGTGTGTGTTGTGTGCGTGTGTGACTGGATGTGTGTGTGTGTGTGTGTGTGAGTGACTGGATGTGCGTGTGTGTGAGTGACTGGATGTGTGTGTGTGTGCGTGACTGGATGTGCGTGTGTGTCTCTGTGTGCGTGTGTGTGTGTGTGAGTGACTGGATGTGCGTGTGTGTGTGACTGGATGTGCGTGTGTATGAGTGACTGGACGTGTGTGTGTGTGCGTGCGAGCGCGTCACTCACGGGCTGCTCCTGGTTGAAGTACTCGTGCGGGCGGATGTGCAGCTGCGGCGGCCGGGCGGTCAGCTGGCTGAAGGCGGGCGTGAGCTCGAAGCAGTTCTGGAAGAGGGCGACCCGGGCGAACACGTAGAGACCCAGGCGGGCGCGGGACATGGCCACCACCAGACGCCTCACGTCCCTGGGAGCACGCCGAGAGACAGCAGGGGGGGACCGGCTCATCAAAATGGAGACAAACACTGTTGATGCTATTCATCGTAATAACCTAGTTCTAGTTTTTGTTTTATATATTAGAAGCACTGACCCCAACTTTATATGTTGTCAGAAGTCCTACATCGCGTGCCTTTAAATGTACCCTTCAAAATATTACATTAACTTTGTTTTTGCAAACAAGGAATGTGCGGAGAGGAGAGAGGAAAGAGGAAAGGAGAGAGAAAAGGAGAGGGCAAACTGAACTGGATGAGGTTTCTCCATTTTTTTTCTCCATCCGACTAGAATGAAGGGATGAGACTTGAGGAGGAGGAGGAGGGAGGGGGGGGTGAGAGAGCGGCTGGCTTTCTGGAAGTCATGCACATTCCTGGCCTGGGATGGCAGCTAACAGGCTAAATGTTTAATAATAAAAGATAGTTCCCCCTCCGTCTGCGAGTCCAGGCTCCCAGACGACACAGACAGACAGAGAGGACCATTGGGGGATAGTCGTGTACGCCTGGCTTCACCCGACCTGATAGGACCCCATTGTTAATGCCATCCACTGAATCTAATCACTGTAGAGGGTCTCGCGTCTACGTACGGGATGGCATGTGTGTGTGTGTGTGTGTGTGTTAAACACGCGGCGAGGGGTTTTGCTTGTGGTTGGTGGGTAATGGTGTGTGTGTGTGTGGATAGAGGGGAGGGGGGTGATTTTGCGTGGCTCCTTGCAGTCACAAGTGGCGGGTGAAATGAACACTGCATTCCACACACACACACACACACACACACACACACACACACACACACACACACACACACACACACACACACACACACACACACACACACACACACACACACACACACACACACACACACACACACACACTAATGAAAAGGGAATGGGGAGGTTGCGCGTTAGAAACCATTGAGATTTGCCAGGGTTTCTATTGGCTGAATATTGTGCAATATTACACCGTTTGTCGGGCCAGTCGCTTGAGGAATATCACGGAGGATTGGAAGTGAAGAAGCCGTCTTTGTTTTGATTTAAGCAGCTTTGGGGGCGAGATTCAAATGCAATCTTTGTTTTTAACGAGGAGTAAATTGGCTCAAAATCATCCTACAAACACACACACACACACACACACACACAGACACACAATCTTCTCCATCTCCCTCCTACAATCCTACAACCAAATATGTAAAATAGCACAAGGACATAGGCAGCAGCGCACGGTCTTAAGAAGATTAATCCATGTAATATGCATGATGTGCACAACAATTTGCATAAAATGTATACTATGGATACACTATGTATGTATATGGGACTAAATATGCACGATTATACATTTGGAGTATCTTACGGGTGAGGGTGTCTTTTAAATATACTGAGCCAAATGTGTGGCACATAAAAACAAATTCCAACGCATAATAAGCAGCCGACGAATGAGCACGGGGCGAATTGGTGAGCCAATCAGGTCTCAAGACGCCCGTGCACATGACTCTGTTGTCGAGACACCAACCAGGGTTACACTGGGATTTGGCGGGGCAAAGTTGAGAAACACAGATATCTGTGTGTGTGTGTGTGTCTGTCCGTGTGTGTGTACTTGTGTGTGTCCCTGTGTGTCTCTGTGTGTGTGTCTGTCCGTGTGTGTCTCTGTGTGTGTGTCTGTGTGTGTGTACTTGTGTGTGTCCCTGTGTGTCTCTGTGTGTGTGTGTCTGTGTGTCTGTGTCCCTGTGTGTGTCTCTCTGTGTGTGTCTGTGTCCCTGTGTGTGTGTCTGCGTGCGTGCATGGGGATTGCGTGCCCCCCCCCCCCTCCTTCTCCTCCGTGCGCTCCAGCGGAGGTAAAACCCTTTTCCGTCAAGAAGCGAGGGCCAGCTTGTCACGCGGTCAGCCGACTCCCCTGTGGTTGTCACGGAAGCCGGTTGCCATGGCGAGGGAGGCGGGGTAGGAGCAGGGGGGGGGGGCTAACCGGTACGGCAGACAGACAGTGAAGCCCAGTGAAGCCCTTATGAATCGCTGTGCTCCCGGCAGCCATTGAGGAGTAAAGGGACAGGGCGGTATGGATGAATGAATGAATACATGAATGAATGAATCACCAGGGTGAGGATGGGGGAGTTAGCAAACAGACGTCATTGGGCCTCCACACACAACCCTCACCCCTCAACACATACAACCGCTTGTAACGGGCTCATCACGCTCACACCACAATAGCTTTAATGTCGGTTAATGTCTATTCTTTGTGCCAATACCTTTATTTAACGTTGTGAAGTCGGCATTTACCATTTAGCATTTCTCGGCTTGTAAATAATAATAGAACAAAGATTTTAAAAAAGGAAAACAACATGAGCGGGTGTCGGAACAGCTTCGGAAAGACGAACGGTAGAGAGATTAGAACAACTAATCCACGTTGTGGTTTGAAGGAAGGCAGGCCCCCGCCTCCGGCCACCCCGGGCTGGCTGAGACCACAGTAGTGCTGAGCGGGCCAAGGTGTTTCTAATCCGACGCGAGACAAGATCAAATGAATGATACCGGAGACGGGGGCAGGCGAGGTGCTGTCAACAAGACGAATCGCTGCATGGTGCCGGCCGCTGCACTTTACACGCGCACTTTACACACGCACACGCACACGCACACACACACACACACCCTGTACCACCCGAAGCACCACTGCATCCGCCAAGATGAGGCTCTTCGCTAACCGCGCCTGCCGAACGGGGCGGCGTGCAAGGCCTCCACGCGCACGATGAGTTATTAAGGATTAGGATACGAGGAGGGCGGCCATTTGCATACAGTACGGCTCTCCATGGCGAGAGCATGAGGCCATGACCTTTTGCTGCAACCTTTAAGGGGGGAGTGTCTATCTGTAAAGGAGCACAATTTCCGCCCAGCAGCACATTACACACACACATGCGCACGCCCACACACACACCACACACCACACACACACACACACACTTGCTAATGACCAAATAAGGGCAGGAGGAAGTACAGAAGGAGACATGGGGGGGGGGGGAATTCGCAGGAAGGATGGGAACAATAGGATGCTGGGGGAATGTGAAGTAAAAAAGAGACGAGGTGGGGTGGTGGTGGTGGTGGTGGTGGTGGAGGAGAAGAAAGTAGAGCAGGGAGGCGTGAAAGGTACCACTGTGTCGCCTGCGCTGGCTGTTAAGAGTCCGTAATAGTCCCCCCTCCGCCTCCCGCTCGACGGCACGCCTTTGATCCGAGCGTGCCTCTTTGTGTCGGCACTCTCGGCCCCAATCATAGCGCCACAATGGCTTCCCTTAACCTTCCCGGAGATGGAGAGGAGAGGAGGAGGCGGTGGTGGTGGTGGTGGTGGATCCACAGGCACACCCCCCGCCCCCCCCTCGCTCTACCCTGCACGCTTTACCGTCTAAAATTAAGCCCTTAGAAGAAGACTTAAAGAAGGAACAGAGCCGCGTTCACTTTTTCCAGACTCAGACTCCCTTTTTTGCCGACTCCGCAGTTAGCAGCAGACGGGAAGAGGAAAGAACGGCCTGTGTCTGTGATTGGCCGTCTCCCCTGAGAGCCCAGAGACGCTCTTTCCTGGGGGACGGGCGTCTTAACCAACGTCCCCCCTGTGACGTACGGTGGGTGGGTGTGTGTGAGCGAGCGAGAGAAGAGGATGGGGAAGAGAGAGAGAACAGAGAGAAGAGAGGAAGAGAGGACCGGGGAGACGAGGAGAGAGACAAGAGCGAGAGAAGACAGAGAGAGAGGAGAGAGAGAGAGACGGGGAGAAGAGAGAGACAAAGGAGAGAGAAGAGAGAGAGAGAGAGAGAAGAGAGAGAAAGAAGGAAAGAGAAGAGGAGAGAAGACGGGGAGAGAGAGAGAGAGAGAAAGAGAAGAGAAAGAAAGAGAGCGTGTGTGTGTGCGTGTGTGTGCGTGTGCGTGTGTGTGTGCGCATTTCAGGAACAGGAAGTGTGTGTGTGTGTGGCCGGCTGGAAGGCAGGATGTGCTTACCTCAGGTGTCCTACGGCTTTGGTGCGGACCAGCGAGAGGAGGATGTAGTCGTTCTGCTGACCCTGGAATCTGTCCACCGTTGTCACCTAAGCAGACACGTACAGATGGATGAATGGCCCTCAGTTAACTCCAACGGGCACGCGCGCACACACAAGACACAGACACACACACAAGGACGCACACAGACAGACACGCACACACACCCACAAACACACACACACACTGAAACTACTTTTTTTCCAGACAATTTTCTTGTTGCCATCACGTCATACTACATCGAGACATTATACGCAATGCAATAAAAGTATAAATATAATAAACTCAAAGTTGCGTTTTAAAGATTTGCTTTGGGTTTCGCTGAGGCTTTGCGTTTTTTGCAGGCAAGACTTTGTGTGTTGATATACGTATTTGCCGGCCGGTACTAAAAGAAATAGCAGCGAACTCAACCGATCAAATAGCACGCGGCTAAAAGCCCGGGTTCCCTATCCCTGCAGCGGAAACGGCTTCCTATGCATCTTTAATGTCGTGCTCTGCTCTTACGCGACGCCTCTTTAAAAGCACCGGCTCAGTCTGTCCTGCTCTGGCGTCGTGAGTGAGTGAGTGCAGTGCAGTGCGGATTTTGCATCGTGCGGGAAAGTTTGCCGAACGCCCGTAAACGTTTCAGCTTAACGGGCTTTCCATTTAGAACGGCCGATCTGAAGGAACCCTCCCCTTTTTTTTGGCAGCGCACGCCGGTGCACTGCGTCGGTCGCCGACAAACCGCGGACAAGAAAAAAAAAAAAGAAATAAAACGGCAACACAGCGCGACAGGTCAGCGCGCGGCGTATAAATCATCCCGCGGTCACGGCTGTCGTCCACCGAGTCGCGCGCAACAGGGGCGCCGGGGCTAGGATAGGCTAGGCTAGCGATCCGCGGCTCCTCTGTGGATGACGGGGGGGGGGGGACTGGGGAGGCTACAGGGGGCTTTACGGAGTGGATGCTTTGCATGCAAGAGTTTTAGCGAGGGAGCTGGAGGAGAGAGATTGAAAACAAGACATGATGGTAGAGCTAGAGAAGTGTGGAGAGAGACGGCGACAGAGAGAGACAGAGAGAGACAGAGAGAGGCAGAGAGAGACAGAGAGAGACAGAGAGAGGGAGAGACAGAGAGAGAGAGACAGAGAGAGCAGTCAGAGAGAGCGAGACAGAGCGAGACAGACAGAGAGAGACAGAGAGAGGCAGAGACAGAGGGAGTGAGACAGAGAGAGAGAGAGAGAGAGAGAGAGAGAGAGAGAGAGACAGAGAGACAGAGAGAGCAGTCAGAGAGAGCCCGAGACAGAGAGACAGAGACAGAGAGAGACAGAGAGAGAGAGAGAGAGAGAGAGAGAGAGAGAGAAAGAGATGGGTGGTTATTACGCAAGTACACATGTATTTCCAACCCCCTGTTGCCATGTAGGACAGGTGCAGTACCGGGGGGCTGAAGCAGTGTGTTGCAGACAGTAGCGTGCTCTGCACAAGCAGCCACCAACACAGCATCTGACCTTAACATGAGTAACTAGTGGGAGGGAGAGATAGCAACAGAGATGGAGAGAGAAAAATATAAGAGAGACAGACAGACAGACAGACAGACAGACAGACAGACACAGGAACAGAGAGAGAGCAATGAGAGACAGCGAGACAGTGCAGGGCCCAGACAGAGGGGCCCGTGAGGACATAGCGTTTTGCATGGCGTTTAGTTATTTATGTGAAATCTTCCTGGGACTGAATTGCAGAGGTCATGTCCCAGCAGCAGCAGGGACAGCATCCATGTCTATGGATACAAGACCCACCAGCCATCTTGTAGCAGCCATCTTGGTTCTAAACGCAAGCTGGGTGGGGGGGGGATGAATGGGGAATCTCCCAGCTAGCGTGTAGAACCAAAACGGCCGCCAGTTGCCACTCGGATAATTATGCTCCATTTGTTAGTGGGAGGACCTTGTGGTTCACACAGCTAACACACCTCTCTGTCCTTGGTCTGATTGTCATTCCCAGATCCCCCATAACTACCTGTTCTAAAACAGAAGTTAAAAAGGACGTAACCCGAACCCGAGTGTTCAAAATCCCTGCTGTGACAGTGTGTGTGTGTGTGTGTGTGTGTGTGTGTGTGTGCGTGCGTGCGTGCGGCGTGCGTGCGTGCGTGCGTGCGTGCGTGCGTGCGTTCACCCCAGCTGGGGTTACAACTTCCTGTCGTTCGACTGCGAGTGCTGCTAGCGGGGAACGCAGGATTCCGACGTGTGCTCTCCTTTGTGAGCGTTAGAGTGATGGGGGGGGGGGGGGAGAGAAGATTGGAGGAGGAGGAGGATGACGCAGGTGTTGCTGTGGATTTCACCACTGACGCATCAGCCCCCTTCCCTCCCTCGCAATACAATTTAGCGCTATTTAGTAGGGATCCAATCGCAGGAGCCGCAGTTTAAAATGAATTAAAATGCGTAAAAGTCGTGTTGTTCCACCATTATAGATGAAGTACTGTCGTGCTGCAGAGATAGCCCCGGTCTATAACGGATGGAGACCTCAAAAAATGTCCCATCATGGTTTCATAATTGCTTTTTCAGTGAAAATACAAATTGTGATGGAAAAAATGATGATTCCCACTCATGGTGACTCATATCGCAATATCTCAAAATAATCGCAATATGATTAACATTTTAGTTTTTAACCAAAGAGTAATGAATCGAATATTACGGAGCATGTAGGGGCTTAGGCTCAAGGAGGGCTGAGATTGGGGTTTCGAACCGTGCACCTCTTGGCTGGGAGTCAGACGACACCATCACCACACCCTCCCCCCCCCCCCCCCCCTACATCTTCACACCAATGCCGCTCGACAGTTATTATGCAAGGAGAAAAAAAAAGTGATTAATTTTATCACTCGCTTCCGATTCTATCAGTCAAAGTAATTAACCCACGCGCTCCTCCGCGGACCTCTCGCGGAGACTTGATTAGCGGGCCTGCTTGGCTTCCGACCCATCGGGTTAACAATCTCTCTCCTAGCCGCTTCGCCTGGTTCTGGGGGGGGCTCTTATAGGCGCAGTACGCCCCAGTACCCCAGTCCATTTGGGATGATGGAGGAGGAGGTTAAGTCAAACCCTTGCATGTCTGTCGGCGTTACAAGGGTTGAATCATTCCATCGTCAATTAATTAATTGAATGGGATCATTAGATACATCTGTGTCGTGGTTTCTCCATTGGCTGCCCTGCATACTGCATCGCTCTGATTGACAGGAAGCTGATGGAAGATTTCAATGGAATGGGATTTTTTTTGTGTTGGGGCAAATACAGTATATACAGTAAATACATTTTACAATGCATTCTGGGCACCCCTCGATGTTGAGTCGGCATCCAACTCCATACAACATGCACTGGAGGAGGAGGAGGATGACGCAGGTGTTGCTGTGGATTTCACCACTGACGCATCAGCCCTTCCCTCCCTCGTAATACAATTTAGCGCTATTTAGTAGGGATCCAAATCGCAGGAGCCGCAGTTTAAAATGAATTAAAATGCGTAAAAGTCGTGTTGTTCCACCATTATAGATGAAGTACTGTCGTGCTGCAGAGATAGCCCCGGTCTATAACGGATGTAAGACCTCAGAAAAGGTCACATCATGGTTTCATAATTGCTTTTTCAGTGAAAATACAAATTGTGATGGAAAAAATGATGATTCCCACTCATGGTGACTCATATCGCAATATCTCAAAATAATCGCAATATGATTAACATTTTAGTTTTAACCAAAGAGTATGAATCGAATATTACGGAGCATGTAGGGTCTTAGGCTCAAGGAGGGCTGAGATTGGGGTTTCGAACCGTGCACCTCTTGGCTGGGAGTCAGACGACACCATCACCACCCTCACCCCCCCCCCCCCCCCCCCCCCCCCCCTACATCTTCACACCAATGCTGCTCGACAGTTATTATGCAAGGAGAAAAAAAAGTGATTAATTTTATCACTCGCTTCCGATTCTATCAGTCAAAGTAATTAACCCACGCGCTCCTCCGCGGACCTCTCGCGGAGACTTGATTAGCGGGCCTGCTTGGCTTCCGACCCATCGGGTTAACAATCTCTCTCCTAGCCGCTTCGTCCTGGTTCTGGGGGGGGCTCTTATAGGCGCAGTACGCCCCAGTACCCCAGTCCATTTGGGATGATGGAGGAGGAGGTTAAGTCAACCCTTGCATGTCTGTCGGCGTTACAAGGGTTGAATCATTCCATCGTCAATTAATTAATTGAATGGGATCATTAGATACATCTGTGTCGTGGTTTCTCCATTGGCTGCCCTGCATACTGCATCGCTCTTGATGACAGGAAGCTGATGGGAGATTTCAATGGAATGGGATTTTTTTTGTGTTGGGGCAAATACAGTATATACAGTAAATACATTTTACAATGCATTCTGGGCACCCCTCGATGTTGAGTCGGCATCCAACTCCACACTCACATCCAACTGCACACACACATCTAACTCCAGACACATCCACGCTTCACGACACACAGTCCATCCTCCCGCCATAGCATCTACAGTACACCGCTAGCGTGGCACTAGCAGGAGTCGGGGTTAAATCGTGCGAGGATAGCGAGTCCCTGAAGAACACAAGAGCACGTTAATGTTCGCTCTCTCTCTCTCTCTCGCCGGTGCACATGAGCGTGTCAGAGGATAGAGGTCCCGTCAGCAATCAATGCGTGCAGGCCGCGACACACGACAGGCACACCACACACACACACACACACACACACACACACACAACACAACAACACCACACACACCACACCACACACACACACACACAACACACACACACACACACCACACGACACAGCAGCCGAGGTGTGAAGAGTGTATTGCATGTTTGGTCCTCTTTTTTTCCTTTAAGTTTCACTCCTGTCTGAAAGGCATTCGCTAGCCGCGGCGGCGTGGAAACTCAGCTCAAAGGGAGCATAGCATGCCGCCTTTGACGGGACGCAACACATGCGCAACTCGCGTGAGGTGTTTGGTGTTTATCTGCAGTGGTGCGTGTGTGTGTGTGTGTGTGTGTGTTAGCGTTCATGCATGTTCTCAAACAGCAGTCGAGTCGAACATGTGTGTGTGTGTGTGTGTGAGTGATCGTGTGTGTTTGGCTTCCGGTGACGTGGTCTATCAATAAGGTTGTCTATACATGACATCGAGACCCTGTGTAGTAGAGTGTGTTAGTTGCTTGTCAACGGGCGAGGACAACCCGGGTCACAGCTATACATCCTGACACAGCGCGTTCACTACACACAAACAACCACCACGACTCATAATAAAAACTAATGAACCGCTTGGACGCGTTGGATTAAAAGCCTCTGCTTAAACAACTAAATGTTACTCAGTTATTAGTGAGTTTACTTTTACATTATTAATAACAACACACTTGAATTTTTAAAGCACTTTTTAAAGGGTCCAATCTTTAAAGGACCCAAGACGCTTGTACACGTGGGGGAGACAGAACGAATACAACAACAACAACAACAACAACAAAAAAGGAAGCAAGTTTCAGTCTCTCTCCATTTCATTCTCATCAGAATCAGGTTTATTGCCAAGTAGTTTTCACAGACGAGGAATGTGCTTGTGTGAATTGGTGCATAACATTGAACATTACACAGAAAGTACTGGGAGGAGCAATTTACCATTTACTCATTTCCTCGCACGCACGCATGCAGTATTACTTTCTGTTAATGGTCAATGTTATGGACCAATTTCACAAAAGCACAGTCCTTGTTTGGAAAAACGAAGGCGGCAATAAACCTAATTCTGATTCAGATTCTGACTTCACACTGACAATCCCACGGCCCGACTTCGGACGGGGGGGGGGGGGGGGGGGGGGCGCCGGCCTCACCTTGTTGGGCTGTCCGAAGAAGGGGTTCCCGGCGCAGCGCTGGTTGATGACGTCGCGGATCAGGTGCTTCTGGCCGTTGTAGGTGGTCAGCACGCTGATGCGGTCCGCCGGGTAGCCCAGCAGACGCATGTACATGAAGAGGGCCACCGTGTACTCCGCCTCCGCCAGGTTCTGTACACCGGAGGGGGAGGAGAGAAGGTGAGACGGGCAGGCAGACAGACAGGTGCAGGTACGGGTGGTGCTGAGGTGGTGGGGGTGTGGAGGAGTCATGTGATGTCGGAGAATTTAAGAGGGGGAAGATATTGTTGTTCTTGTGGGTGTGCTGCTGCTGCTGCTGCTGCTGTTGGATCCATGTACATCTTGTGGGCCGCTCACCACAGCTCGAGCAACCCATCGAACGCATTGGCCATGTTGGGCCAACACTGCTTGAACAAAGCGCTAAAAACACACCAGACACACCTACTCCCCGCCGCACCTCCACGTCGTAACCCTCTGCCCTCCATCTTGTTTTAACCTTGTACGTTATACACTTTCCCGCTCGACCCGCCCCCCGTGCTCGATTCCCCTGTCAGATAAAAGTCCAATCACTCCTGTGTGAGTAGCTATCAGATTGTGGGGCTGCTGGAATTAATTGGCCCGACACAACAATCCTCTAAAACGGAAACGCCCCGAGTGTCATCGTCAAGCCTGGACCGAGCATCTTGTTGAAGGCAACGTTTCATTTCAGCGAAAGATTTAATATTCGTTGCGTGACTCTCATAACGGCAAACGATTATGTATTGCGCGCCGTTTCATCACTTGATTCTTCGCAAGCGTTTAATCCATCTCGTTGACGTATCGCCGATCAGAAATGCTCTAATGCCCGGGGAATTCCTCCCGGATCAAAGTGTCACAGCGGTGCTCGGGTTGGGCTCCGCCAAATCTCATTACATCCCAATTCACGGTTCAACGGTTGATTGAAAATGATGATTTAATCACATTCCTAAGCACGCCGAAGCGACACATACAAAAAAGTACACTTGATAATATTAAGTACTACTACTATCAGTATTATAATAGTAGTAGCACTATTAATATTACACCACTAAAAATATGAAGTACTAATAATATGAAGTACTACAGAGTACAGAGGATCTCACATTGAGTGGATGACCCTGGAGCAACCCCTGCCCGGGTCACACCAGGTGAACATCAGCAGAGATGATATAATTTGACCTCTGACCCCCCCAAAAAAACATACCATCCCCCCCCACCCCCCCCCCACCTCCATTATGCATTATTCACATGGCTCCAATTAGGCCCCACGGCACACAGTGGCTCATCTGCGCTTTCAGAATAATTCATGGGACCTGGTCCACAGACCCCGAGCCAGCCAGCCAGCCAGCCAGCCAGCCAGCCAGCCACATCAGAGGACACATCAAACCCGGGATCGCCTTTGTTCCTCTGCCCCACAATTACCTGCTGCTGCAAAAATAAACACACACCGCGCGCACACACACACACACACACACACACACACATACACACACACACCCTCCTGATCACCTTAGCACTGATTCCCAGCAGCGATTTCTGGACCTCGCTACAGAGAAGGATACCCGAGGCTGACAGAGAGAAAGAGAGGGAGAGAGAAAGGGGAGGGAGGGAGACAGAGAACAGAGACGAGAGAGAGAGAGAGAGAGAGAGAGAGAGAGAGAGAGAGAGAGAGAGAAGGGTAGTGTTGAGAGACAGAGAGAGAGAGAAAGAGAGAGTGACAGAGAGACCAAGAAAGAGAGCGAGAGAGACAGTATGAACACAAATCAGACTTGGGGGGGCGGGGGGCTCTGGGGACATTTCTGTCCACACCTCCCACCACTTACTCTCTCAGAGTAAAGACACTCAGAGAGAATGACCTTTGAGAGACGAGTTAGCGGATCACGGGCAGAAAACTGTCAAGCAGCCGCAACGGCGCTCACTCAGAGTGCCAACCGGTCCTCCCGATAATACAGAAACCTCCTAATTATCCTCCTGCAGCGCCATGGCAACGACTACGGAGGCTAGAGGAGGAGGAGGAGGAGGTGAAATGTCAGATACGGCACGTGTGTGTGTGTGTCGGTGGTGTGGTTTAACAATGTCGATGAAGCAAAGAAGAAGAGGAGTAGGCTGTCTAAGACAGACGTATTGCCCTTAATGACCGCCCACGGCCCTCGCAGTGCGTCGTTAACGGTGGAGAAGGCAAATGAGCCGTACCATGGCCGCTGGCTGACTCCTGTTGCTAGTGGCCCATCGAGTGCCTCGGCTCGGTCTTGGGGGGGGGGGGGGCCTAACAGCAGCATCCAGCGTGGGTGTATATGTGCATAAGTGTGTGCGTGTGTGTGCCTGTGGTGTAATGTGTATGCATGGCCACAGAGGTCACAGCGGTGTTTGCACAGCTGTGGCAGTCGTTCACCGTTCACTGGACGCCACAGCATCTCCAGCGACCAATCACCTCTCCTGATTCCTTGAAAAGTGTGTGTGTGTGTGTTGGTTTTTGTGTGTGTGTGTGTGTGTGCGCGCACACTTTGGGGGAACATTTGAATGATGTCGTTCCCTTGAGGAACTGAAAATGGCAACAGGCAAATGTAGAGTAGTTAATGTGATCTTGTGCCTCAAGAGAGAGAGAGAGACACACACACACACACACACACCACACACACACACACACACACACACGCTCTGCATTTGAGAACAATAAGTCATGGGGGAGGGGGGGGGGGGGGGAGAGGTCGCTATGCCAACAAAGTGTTTTTTTAACCAAATAATGAATTTAAACATGTTAGCTTAGATCAGTAAGCTGTCCGTCAACGCTGTGTACGTCTTTTCTGCGTGAATCAGAAAATGGCCGACTTCACGCACTGCAGAGTTTCCCCGAGAAACGGTTTGGCGTTTGGAGTCAAGTGGAGTGGATGTTACATCATCAGAGGACAGACCTGGTGCACGCAGCAGCAGCAGCAGGAGCAGGAGCAGCGATCAATGGGCACTATGCTACCAGAGATAAGTACATATCACATGCTGGGGCCTTTTGAAACATTGATGAGGACTTTTATTACAACCTAAAGCGATAAGATGGCTAGGGGGAGGGAGAGAGAGAGAGAGAGAGAGAGAGAGAGAGAGAGAGAGAGAGAGAGAGAGAGAGAGAGAGAGAGAGAGAGGGAGAGAATGGACTCTGAAAGTAACCTGACCTGTGAATGCATGTACGGATATAAATCACTGGGAAAATGCAAATGGTCTGCAGATTTACATTCTACAGACGTGTGCCGTTGGATGCTCGCTAGATTGTAAGCAATGGATGTGCGGACGTGGAAATAGCAGTTTGTGTACCTTGTGTACATGAGAGAGAGAGAGAGAGAGAGAGAGAGAGAGAGAGAGAGAGAGACCAAGAAATTATATTTTGTGTACTTTGTGTGTGTGTGTACTTTGTGTGTGTGTGTGTGGTGGTACTTTGTGTGTGTGTGTATGCGTTTGTGGGTCCACACTGGGAGCGTTATTGACCTGGTAGAAGTAGGGGTTGGGCTCCGACTCTCCGACGCCGTTGAAGTCCTCCACGTTGACCAGCTGGAAGTCGTAGGTGAGGCCAGGGTTGGGCACCTGGAACTGGGGGAGCTGCTGGACGTGGGGCAGGTTCCCCAGCTGCTTGTAGCGCCAGTTGTACAGGTTACACAGGCTGGACAGACGGAGGACAGACGGCACAGGACATCCAAGTTGACATTTCACCAAAACCAGACTGTGACGAAAACACAGCAAAAAGCCCTCGTGAGAGATTTATAATTCCCGGGACAAATTATTCACCGTCTCATTTAGACCCGAATTAATCCAACACGAAAATACATCCATTAAAGTCACTTGTGTGTTGTCGTAAAAAAATCATACATATATTTCTATTCACCACCCTCAATTAGGCAATTTATTCTGCTTTATTTTACGGCTGGGGTGGCACGGGTTCAAATTGACATCATAATGTGATTAGAGAGGCCTGCGAGTTAATGGTACATATCGCTGCGACACCAAGCCCCTCCCGGAACTACCGTCGCCAGACATCATTTACAGATAATAGTCTCCAGTTCGTGGTCGGACTGCTAAAGACCGAGCCGCGTGCGAATGTAATGGACGTCGTCGCGCCAGTCGTTTTGCTGCTAGCTACTCAGAACCGTAGCAGAACGGTAGCTTTTAGAGAGGCTCTTTAATTCCTTTGAAGAATATTTTAGTTTGGCGTGATTATTGAACCAATCAGGAGACACTTTCATCTAAAGCAACTCACAGTAAATTCAGGAACACCGGCGCAGATAGCAGTCCGGGGCGTCTTGCTCGAGGACCGCATTGGGCAGGATTCAAACCCAGAGTACCCTTTCGGGCCGGAGGCCAAAACACCCCAGCCGCTACACTATCCTATCCCACCCCCGCCCCCCCCCTGCTCCTCATCACAACACTACACCACACTACTTTGTCTCCTCAACCAATCATTGAGAATCAATAAACCCCATTAGTCCATGAGAGAACGGCGTGACCCTTGCCCCCACCTGGCGCGCGCACGGCCCTGGGCGTCCAGGTCCACGGTGGGCACCCCGAGGCGCACGAAGCGGGTGAAGAGGGACTGCTCCATGTTGGAGTACTTCTGGAAGGCCATGTTCTTGATGACGGGCGGCAGCTGGTGGTGGTCGCCGATCATGATCCAGCGCTTCAGCCGGCTGTAGCCGTCCTGAGGGTTCTGTCGGGGAAAACAAAATCCACGTGTCGCGGTGAGTCCGACAGGTAGAACAGCGAGGAGAGTCTCAGCGATGGTGATTGATGCCGGTCTCAGCGATCACACGTCAAGGGTTAATCTCTCATCGAAATGCCCGCATTCGTCGCAGATGCCCCTCTGTGTCTCTGGGGGGGGGGCTGCAGCTCAGTGCAGATGCAAAATCTCACCCCAACTCGGTCATTGTCCTTGGCGGAGTTAATGACGGCGTTGGGGTGAGTAGAGGGGAGATCTGGGTGCAGGCAACATGGAGGAAAGGTAAACCACCCACACTGAAATAATACAAAGCTGGTTGAAAATTGTTGTATTTTTCTTTTTTCCAGACACCTCTTTCTCGTGAGCCTTTTTTTTTTTGTTTCTATTCAACCCAGCTTGTTATGGACAATCTACCCCCCCGGACAAAACAAGTTGCTTCAGCGGGCCTGTGGGAAATGAATGACCTCTTTACCTGCCCATTCCAAACCTATCTCCAGAGAGAGAGAGAGAGAGACAGAGACAGACAGACAGACAGACAGACAGACAGACAGACAGACAGACAGACAGACAGACAGACAGACAGAGAGAGAGAGAGAGAGAGAAAGAGAAAGAGAGAGAGAGAGAGAACATTATAGACTAGGCCCCTCCGTTTCTATTGGCTTGTTAATAAGCGAAATGGTGGTGGTGGTTGTGGTCGGGCTGTGGCAGGGGAAGATGGAGGCAGAAGAAGACGAAGACGGCTACAGACAGGCAAGTTCTCCATTTCTGTGACACATTCCCGTGCCACAGAAATGACACCCCTGCAGCGCTGTCAGGGTAGAGGGGGGGGGGGGGGTTAGTGCTCGGTTTCACGACTGAATGAATGAATGGCTGACTGCATATTTAAAATCGCCATTTCCATTTGAACAGGAACTAAGCATTAATGAGGCTGGGTGGATGTGGACGGGGACGGGGAGAGACACATGACATCACGACATCTCTGATCACTCCTCATACTTCTTCTTCTTCTTCTGACGAGCTTCCTCCTCTAAAAAAACGTCTTAACCAGGGGCTGACCTACATGGGCAGCCGGCGGTGTGGTGTGGTGTGGTGTGGTGTGGAGCGGTGTGCAGGGCGTCCAAACTGACACGAGACGTCAATTATCGCCATGCAGCAGCAGCAGCAGTGGCACCACCTACTCGCGGTGACAGTTTTATTGTCAAGCGGGGGGCCGCGCACACATCTGCTTTATTACTCGTGTCGTAATAAAGCAGCGATGAAACGAGCTGGCCGTAGAGCGACGTATATATGGTTCCATCTGACTAGCAGTGGAATATGCATACATGCATACATCTTGTGCGTATGCGTCCCAACTAGCACCATAGCAACTCATGTAGTACACACATTCTTTTGTGTGTAGATTGAAAGAGAAAGAGTGGAAGGCAGGCAGCAGAGAACACATTTTCAATTTGAGCCAATTTTTCCACAGCTACGGTACGGCGTCCGCTAACGCAGCGAGACACAGACAGGCCGGCATGTGACCGCTCCGGTGCCGTTGCTAATTTAATGAAAGGTTTAATTGAAGCGTGACCCCGGACGAACGGCGCGCGCACACACACACACACACACACACACACACACACACACACACACACACACACACACACACACACACACACACACACACACACACACACACACACACACACACACACACACACACACACACCTTAATAAGCCCTGTGGTGTTATTTTTAATCGCCGATAAGGACTGGCCTGGAGAGGGAACAAAAATGTTTGTAGCATGGTGTCTGTCCCCGCTCTATGGAAGGAGGAGGAGGAGGAGGGAAAGGAGGAGGAAGGGCGAAAGGGAGGAGGAGGAGGAGGAGGAAGGGGGCGTCCCGTCCCGTCGAGGTCGTTGGACAGGCCGGCGTGCTTAATGCCCTGGTCGGTAAACATGCGTTTGCGCTATCGGGCACAATTAAGGGCCAGACGCCAAAGACGGGGGCCCCCCCATTACCCGACTCGAGTGCCATTAATCAGGACGTCATCTGCAGAGAGAGAGAGAGAGAGGGCTGGGTGGCAGAGATGCCCTCACGTGGAGTGGAGTGGAGGAGGCGGGGGGGGGGAGCGAGCAAGCGACGTCTGCTCGGTAATGCGGGTTGTAAGGATGGATGGGGGTGAAGGGGGGGGGGTGATTTCTCGTGAGGAAGCAACGTGAGTGTTTTGTGCTTAAGCTCGCACGCCACTATTTCTATTCCCCGTTTATTTTAGTGGGGTCTCTGGTGTTATTTACCTGTAGGAGCAGAGGGATGAACGTCTCGATCTCCAAAATCTGAGCCGACTCTTCCATCAGGATGTTGTCGTACTGAAGGAGGCAAAGGACAGCAAATCAATGAAGAACAACAACAACCAAACAAAGAAACAAACACAGAATTTCAATGACGTTTGAGAAGATGAAATGCGAGAGAATGCCAAAGCGGTTTGGGGACAATTGTCGTCTAGCAGTGTTGGTTTTCTGTCCTACCTTGAAGCCCAGCTCCACCAGGTCGTGGCGCTTCAGGGCGGCGTGTGTGCAGGTCATGGCGATGATCTTGGCCTCCTTCACCAGCAGGTACTTGGAGCGGTCCAGCCCGCTCCTCAGTAGCTCGAAGGCCCGGAACTCCTGCAGGAGGAGGAGGAGGAGGAGGAGAATGGAGATGGAGATGGAGGGGTGGGGGGAAAAGGAGCAATAAGTAAAAAGTACTTGTTGTGTTTTTTCCTGTTCACTTTTTGCTTCTGTGACACCTGAATTTCCCCTTCTGGTATTTATTAAGTGTTCCTCCTCCTACAACATCTCACAAAGAACCAGGGAGGCAACAGGTGAGAACATTGCATGGACGGATAAACCTGACACAATTAGTGGGGTCTGTGGGCTAGGACTGAATCATATGGTCCAAAAAACTATAATCTGATTGCAATTATGAATTTACATTGACATATTTTACTCATAGCAAAAAATAGCAGTTCCTGCGATTTGGATATTGCGATTGCAATAATAGTTTCCTTAATTTTTCAGCCCTAACTCAAACATTAATCATGGCAGAGCTACACGATCCACACGAAAGACCCATTTGTGAATTTCGCCGAAAACTGATTGCTTGCATCCCTGTAGAGCGTCAATGGGTTCAATATGAAAGGAATCTGAATTACAAGACGACTACAATAGACAGGAGCCCGCAGAGGTGACAGAAATCTCACTCAGGTTTTCTTTTGCTCGCTAATGGGGTCAAAAATCTGCCCCGCACTCAATCCTCTTACACAAAGTGACAAGGTTTCTGTTTCCCCGCCCCATGGCTTTTGAATGGTGTTTAAAGAACAAAACCCCCCCCCAGAAATTAATTGCGTTTGCAGCACTATTCCTCCAACAGTTTGCAGCTGATTGGGTTTGACACCCCGTGGCAGTGATGGATGGCGTCATCACCCGACGCGAGGTGAAGTAATAGCGCCAGATGGCCACAGAACTCATGGGAGGTTCAGCGGCTCGGTATCTGGATTAAAACGCGACCCATACATCATACATGTCCCCTCGTGGTCCCCCAAACCTCAGCACTGCTCGTACACGAACACGGGGGGAAGCAGCTCTGTTCGACCACAACCGGTCTAATCGGTTCGCCCATTTAACGCCCTTCAGAATCTTTCCATGACAGGTACGCCTTGGAAAAAGACGGCGCTTTGTTGATGCGAGGCTACGACCCCGCCGGCGGTAACCACCCCCCCCCACCCCCCCCAGCTAACATGCAGCAGACGTGCAAACTTGACTTGTGCGAAGTATGCATCTCGCGCATGTGTCAGGAATTATATTTGGCGGCGACTGCGACAGCAATTTATAGCAGCACGGGGTTGGCATAGCATGACAACACAAACAAAATGGAGTATGTGCGTGTGTGTGTGTGTGTGTGTGTGTGTGTGTGTGTGTGTGTGTGTGTGTGTGTGTGTGTGTGTGTGTGTGTGGGGGGTTGACAATGGGTGTCTTGCCTTCAGTCAACGCCACCGTAACACGCTCCCCCCTCTGGGAGGAATACGCTCCGGATCTCAAGGCCAGGTATTTTAGGGGGGGGGTCCTGTGTCATCACCACAACCATCACCACCACAACCATCACCACCACCACCACACACTCCCACATCCCCATCATGAACCCAATCTCTCCACAGTCCTCAATCTCCCATTTCAGATATCCTTGGTGGTGGTGGTGGCGGGCAGGACGGGTGGATGGGAATGGGGGAGGGGGTGGTGGTTGAGAAAGGGGGGTGCACAGGGTGTCGGTTACGGTTCAATATGAGCCGCGATCGCACTTCAAGGCGGATACTCTTACCGGCAGTCATGTTGGGGGTCGGGGAGTGAGCTGGGGGGGGGGGGCGGGGTCTGCCCCACCACTGCTAAAAAGGATGTCTGTTGACTTCAAAAGGGGAGCCGGGCAGCTATCACAGCACCATGAAGCCATGCTGTGATTGGGTGGGGGCGTGGGTGGATGAATGGATTGATTGATGGATGGATGGATGGATGGATGGATGGATGGATGGATGGATGGACAGAGGGCGGTCAGGGTGCGGCGGATGATGTGCGCGTGGAGGCAGGGCAGTGTGGCTAAAGTAAAAAAAATACACTAAATTCAGGGCCTCTATTTTTGGGCTGTCGTGCAGGATGAGTATGGGGGGCGGTAAAGAGTGAGGAGGGTGACAGAGGGACAGCGAGAGACAGAGAGACAGAGAGAGAGAGACAGAGCGAGACAGTGAGAGAGACACGACACTCTGCAAGGATGGCAGGGCATGAATATTTAATGTGTTACTATTTTAACATAAATATTAAACCGATCAAAACATGCAACATTGATGAGCTCTATTTTTAACCCCCTGCAGGCTTCGGAGCAGATGAAGGGTGAAGTGAAACCATGAGAGGGAAGGGGGGTAGGGGACAGGGGACAGGGGGTGAGTCGGGGCCAGGGAGGAGAGGGCCAAAGTAGTTCTTGAAGAGCGGGAAACAATGACAGTCGGAAGACAGAGTGACTGCGGGGAGAGGAGGAATGTCTAGCAGCAGACACAGTGCGTCCTTCCTTCCCTCCTCCCCTGTGTGTGTGTAGGTGCAGGTGTGTCTGAGAGTGTGTGTGTGTGTGTGTGTGTGTGTGTGTGTGTGTGTGTAGGTGTGTGTGCGTGTCTTAGTGTGTATGCGCGCCTTCTCCACCCCGACTGTACTAAAAAAACTATACAAAAAAGCAGACCGGAAGAATATTCGCGCGAGCTCATCGGAAAGCGCCGGTGTTCCCGATCCAGTTTAGCTTGCACAAATATACGGAGAGAAAAAAAAACCATGAGACGGAAGAAGAGGATGAGGGGGGAGGGAGGAGGAAGGAGGAGGATTCAGCCGCATATCGCTTCCTCTCCCCTGCAGGTGTGTGTGTGTGTGTGTGTGTGTGCGAGTGTGTGCACTGCAGCATGGGCGGGGTGCGGGGACCTGGCACTGGAGCCTGATGTCTGATGCAGTGATACAGCAGGAGGGGGGCAGGGGGGAGGCGGGTGAGTGGGTGAGGAGGGCGGGGAGTGGCAGGAGAAAGCAAGGTCAACACGTGTGTGTGTGTGTGTGTGTGTGTGTGTGTGTGTGTGTGTGTGTGTGGATATTACATCCGGCCAATAACTTCTATATTGCTTCTCAGAGGCCTTCGCCGTCCCCATAAATCTGCAGGCGTTATTGTCGCGCGCCTTTCTGAAATCGGGGGGGTTTGTGCTAACTGCGCGTCCTCGGCAGTGGAGGAATGGCAAAATAAACTCGCTAGCGTTTAGCGGTTTAGCAGCAGCTGCTCGGATCTAATAGCGACATCCTGCGAATATATTTTGCGTCGTGGAGCAGGTAGGGGTTTGGGCCTCTTGAACCCAGCACCTTCGGGTTAGAAGTCACATGACATGTTCATCCGCGGCGATGACACAAAAGACATCAAGTTGTTCTTCTCCGATAAATCACGGTTACGACTGACTCAAATCGCCGCTGTCACTGGGGTGGGGGGAACACACAAGCGGTGCTCATGTCGTGCTGGCGCCAATGCGTGCCATGTTGACGTGAGGCAGGCAGACGGGAAGCAGGCGGTCATGTGACATACCTGGCATACACACAGCCGGCTAATGGTCTGGGAGTGGCAGGAGAAACCAGCTGACGTGGGATTCGCATATTGGTTGGCCAGTTGTGGGACAGGGGGCGGAGAAAATGCAGCCACCACAGTTTACAAGTTGGACTGTACCAACTGGTAAACTGATTCAGTCAGCACACATCTATGTGGACACTCCCACTTGTGATGTCACTTCATCACAATTTCAGTCACGTGGCCGTCTTGAAACGGCTTGGAATGGCCAATCACGCTCACACCTGGTGGTATAACAGGGCCCCTTTAAAGATGTTAAAGGAGACCTATGATACCACCAGGTGTGAGTGTGATTAGCCATTCCAAGCCGTTTCAGAATCTCTGATTTCTGACATCACAAGTGGGAGTGTCCACCCAGATGTATAGTGGATAGATCAGCCTAACAGTTGCGACAGTCCACGGGGTAGTAGGCTGGTAGGCTGATCTATCCAGCACACATCTGGGCGGGGACCCCCACTTGTGATGTCAGAAACCAGTGTGCTTGTGTGCGTGCGTGTGTGCGTGTGTGTGTGTGTGTGTGTTTACCTCCAGCTGGGTGAAGATCTTCTTGATGTGGCGGTAGCAGCCCTCGGCGATGTCCATGTCCTCGAGGTAGGAGCGGCCGCGGAACACGGGCTGCGGCGCGTTGGAGAAGTACTGCTGGAAGGGGAAGTGGGCCGCCACCGCCTCCGCCTCCACCGGCTTGCCCTGCTTGGGCCGCACCTTGCTCATGTACTGCTCCCAGCGAGAGATCACCTGCGGCAGGGCACAGAGTGGGGGTCAGCGGCGGCCCCTCCAGGGTGTGAGGAGGAGTCTGAACTTGACTCGAGTGGTGACACACACACACACACACACACACACAGACACACTACCTTTTCTAACAAACGATCACACACACACACACACACACACACGTGTACACAAACAAATAACGCATAAAACTGAATCTAATAAAAAACAAAGGAGGTACACGGCAGCCCAGCTCCATAAATAACCTCGTAAAACACCTTAAACACAAACCGTGGTTAACTGACAAACGTGTTGCCATCTGCCCAACGGTGTCGTTATGGCCGACGGGGAACACCTCTCTCTGCACTTACACCTTATTTTTGTCTAATTTAAAGTATAATAATATAATGGAAACACAGTTATTGTATGGATGAAGGTCACCTCTACCCCTAAATCCATTTATAATTCTGTCCTGTTCTGCGGGGTATGAATGAGTGCCATTCGAAGGATGATATGGGTAATAGGAGATCTGGATTGTACATTACCTCCACTTAATAAGTAGTTAATCACATTAAAACGCTCGCCCATGAAGGAATCAGGACAGCCCGGGCATAAATAAAGCATATTAATATGAACGCAAAATCTATTTGGCACGGGAGTGTGACACACGCGCTCAAACACACACACACACAGCTATCAAGTCTTCGATCTTTCGTTCAAACCGACTTCACTGCATCGGCGGCACCCTTCTACCGCCGCAGCCTGCGAGCCATCTCACACACACGCACACGCACGCACGCACGCACGCACACACGCACACACACACACACACAGGGTCGGGGGCACGGAGGCGCCACACGCTGCACCCGCAGTTCTTCCTCCTCCTCCTCTTCCTATGCGAGCGACGTCTATTTTAAGGGCCGTCTAATGAGCCGCTGCACTGCGAGGAAGCGATTGTCTGCGGTGGCTGGTTTTTTTTTCCACCCGCCCATCCTGGGGGCCCGCGAGGAGAGCGATAATTAGCTGACGAGAATAAACAGGGAGGGATAATATCTGGGATCTAGGTGGAGGCCTGTGTACGGGTGAGGCAGACGGAGGGAACCAAACCAGGGGCCCCCAAGTTTGGCTCTGGACTGGGGGGGGAGTGGGGGATCTGGATGCGCTCCGGCATAAATAAATGAATAAATCCGGTCGAAAATGCACGGATCAGCAGTACGAATAGCTATGATGCTGATGATGATGTTAAACCAGGCGGTGTTCTGCCTGTTCTGCCGCCTTCTCGCAGGTCTTCTCTCTCTTTGTACGGTTATCAATATGCAGCCACTCTGGAAGACTTCTGTGTTCTGTGCCATAATGAGACCACTGGTGGATTGCAAAGCTATGGCCGCCACGGTCTCGCCGCAGAACTTCCCGAGGACTGTTCTAGTGCGACGACAAAACCACGCTCAGCGCAACAGCTTTACGTCGAGAAGCTTAGTAGTTTCGCTAGGAATTCAACAACATGACGACGATGAAAAGTGTGACTTACAAATACTCAGTCTCCTTGTCGTATGGCGTGCGACAACCACACAGTCCCTTGACTGAACTACAGCACCACACCATCCTCTGTGTTTGGCATTTACATTTTACATTTAAATTGAGGTTGTAACACCCCTGCAGGGAGAAGTCGCTGTCGTGAAAGTTACACTCGCGCTGTGCAACATATCACGTTTCGCTCAAAACGTGCTATTCCCAAGTTTGTTTCTTCCTCTTCTTCACATTCTTCACACAAAAAGATTTTAGCGAGAAACAATTCCCTGAGTTGGTGTTGGCGTTTTTATTCATTTTCGACACTCCTGAGTTCCAATAACGTTTGCAACCAAAGTGTTGGCTGCAGTCAAAGTTACATCCTGCAGCAATCCTGACCACAAGAAAAACTTAAAAATAAATCATGACGACACATAGAATGAGAAGTAACCAAGGGGGCCTTCACCATCGTCACCATCAGAAAGCAACAAAGCACGTCACCGACCACCCATAGACCCGGGTCTGGGATCAGTGGGTTACCTGGTAGAGGTAGAAGTGTCCGGCGGTCTCACACGTGTAGGAGACGTCTCCCGGCACGCCCAGGCTCTCCTGCAGCCTGCCCACCTCCCTCAGGAGCTCCAGTCTCCGGGCCAGGACGTAGTTCACTCTTCCGTACCTGCAAGACACACACACACACATCACATCCCCTAGGTTAGCAACAACGGTGTCGACAGATTAGCAATATAAGCCATCCCTGCATTCGCTTGCTGCACAGCCACCGCCACCGCAGGCGCAGCAAGCTAGGTTAGCATAGCACCAGTGTGAACACATTGGCGTCGGTTAGCGAAGGTGCAAGACTACTGCTGGTCTACTGCTGTACAATAGAAAGCATTGGCGACACCAACACTGAAATATGAACAGTAGCCACATTATCTACAACTTACAAGTCAACGGTGTATTCACACGTTTGCAAAGCATATAATTGCGTCGCTAACGCTTTTAAAACCGGCGAGTTATACCAGGAAAACCAGGAAAGAAAAGGTCAGCGAATAAAAATGGCTTTTCACACGACGGCAGCAGTTATATACACGTTGAATCGTGGACATACACTGTATATTCCGCAAGCGCTGTAGTATGCAAGTCTCTATTTTCTGAAGTCTCTTTTTGCAAGTCTCTCATGGCTCTATTTGCGACACAATGCATGGGGATAGATCTCCGACTCCGATAGGTGGTAGATGACGAGCCGGGATAGCGTCACACAGCGTTGGGACGAGCAGGTGCCACATATATATATATATATATATATATATATATATACAACCAACTGTACGTGCCGCGATGATGCGCATATTACAGGGGACACGCAGCGGGGGTCAAATGTGAACACGTACACCCACCCACACACCGGCTGTATTTTTAGACTCTTCTCCAAGGTCCCCAAGTCAGCAGGTTACGCAGACACAATGACACCGTCCTCCCGCCTACCATGGCCCGGCCCGGCTCGGCCTGGCATACTGTAGCTCGGCCCGGCCTGGCTCGGGTACAAATCCAACTCAATAAGTGCTGAGCGACGTTCTTTCACCCGGTGTGACAACACCAGTGATGCACTCTGTCAGGACGGTAACAGGAAGTTAAAAAACCCCCAAAATATAAGCGGTATACGCAGTGTGGATGTGGACAAAGGTCTGCATTATTTAGCTTTTGTTTGTCAGCATTATGCGTTGGCAGGCGCTGTTTACTTTGTCGTCCAAAAAAACCACAATAAAACAAGGTAAGGTGTGGCGTTGTTATTCTGGGGTATAGGAGCAGACGGTTTGCAGCTAAATCTGAAAAAAATAAATAGAAAAGTGCTGAACACAACACAAGCAACCCGACTTCATTATTTGCAAAAAAAAAATATATAATCTGGCGCAGCGTCCAAAAGAAAGAACCCTAAAACTCCTTTATAACACCGAGGCATCCGAACTGAACAACTTTGACATCGCCGCAATGGAGGCGGGAGTTACCATGGTGATTGTAAAGTCTCTACGCTTCCCCCGTCGCTGTTCACATCCCGCGTCTCGTTAACTGTAAACACGCACGCTATATATTCGCCGCGAGGATTCTAATTCGCCGTCAACATTTCCAATTAACGCCGCCGTCGCCGCCTTTCCCCTTCGTTAGATGTCTTCCCTTTCCTCACATAGCGACGCTAGCTATCTTTGCGGCGCATGCTAAGCTCGCTAGCGGCCTCCCGGCTACGACCGTTTCCTTTTCGGTTTCGGCCGGTAGCCGCCGGCGGGGGTGGCAGGTCTGCGGGACATTGCGCGATGCTGCTTATTCTGAGCATCGCCGAGAGCTATAGGCTATGTCGCTTGCCGGCGCCACAGATGGTGTTTAAGAATGTAGGCTACGAGGAGGCACTTAAAAATAGAAGCCTGCGTGGAAAAGAAAAGGCGACGCTTAATATTCAACGATAGTGGGCTATTTATATTCAAAAGGCCCGTGATTGTTCTGAGGAGGGGGTCGTTAACTACAGGAGGGGAGAGATGCATGTTTTGGCTGATTCATGCAGAATCGCCATGAGTGTAGTAGCAGCAGCAGCCATGTGACAGTGAAAGCTGAGGTATTCTCTCTCTCTCTCTCTCTCTCCCTCTCTCCTCTGTCTCCTCTCCTCATCTGCTCTCTCCTCTCTCTCAGCACACGCATTCGATGTGTCCTCAATAGCAGGGACTGAGTCACTGTGTGCTTCAGGGTACATCTCACACTCACACACACACACACACACACACACACACACACACACACACACACACACACACACACACACACACACACACACACACACACACACATGCACACACACAACCACACACACACACGACACCACAACACACGCGCACGCTACTAGGTCAGCCACTGTGGCGTTGACGTTCCGGTGGTTGAACTTTGCCAGGGCTTGCTGGGCTGTGGTGTTTTCTCTCTCTCTCTCTCTCTCTGTGGTTTCAAGTGGAACACCAAAGCGGCCGCCAAACCAGGCCCAACACGGCTCTGTGTCTTCCAGTATTCTTATGGGAGGAGGGGTATCATAAGAGCAGCCAACCACCCGCTGACCGCTGTGGTTTTGACGAGTCAGTCGCTCCAAGCGAGGAGCTTTTTGGTGAGGGGGGATAAAAAAAGAAACGAACAGATAACCCCCCCCCCCCCAGTGTCTCCACCCTGCTCCTGCTTCAAATGGCTCTTTAAGTCTGGTCACCGCCAGTGTCCGGAGGGTTAATCTCGGAGGAATTGCTGCTGATTGGACGGCTGTGGTGGGGGAGATCACTTACACAACACTGGTGGGAAGAGCAGCTGCTCGTCTGTATGTTGTGTGTGTGTGTGTGTGTGTGTGTGTGTGTGTGATGTGTGTGTGTGTGTGTGTGTGTGTGTGTGTGTGTGTGTGTGTGTGTGTGTGTGTGTGTGTGTGCGCGTAAGACTCACCTGCTGAAGTCCTTCTCCGTCTCCAGCGCCTCCTCGCCGTGGCCCAGACGCAGGAGGTGGCGCTCGTCGATGTCCAGCGCTATGATCTTCTCAAACAGCTGGTTCAGAGCCTGTAGGGGTGGTGGTCAGGGGGGGGGGGAGAACAGAGGGACCGATTCAGAACAGAACAGACGAAGCCGTTCTGACTTGTGAATGCGCTTATGTGACCTTTAAGAACAATGTATTCACCCATGCACAAGAGCAGGGGGATGGAGACACACGCACACACACACACACACACACACACACACACACGGACACACACACACACACAGACACACACACAACCGGGCTATGCACCACCCCAACAAAACAAACTTTAATGAGCCATTAATGACCGAGGACTGGAGAACAACGCAACAACAAACTTCAAACAACAACAACTCTGGGGTACCCAACACAACACAACACAATGTGTGTGTGTGTGTGTGTGTGTGTGTGTGTGTGTGTGTGTGTGCGCGCAAGTATAGTTCTGCTTATTTGTATGATAAATATAGTCATAAAAACGCCTTACTCCATAAAAAAAACAATACAGACAAATAAATTGCATTCCGGCGCGTCCTTCGCTGGGTACACTTCCTCCTGGCTGGCGGCCGCCCGTGTGAAACCACCAGCGGAGGACTTTATGATTAAATAGTGAGAGAAGAAGACGTTGGGACACTTTCCACTTGATGAAGGAAATATTCGGCGCTACAGACTTGGAATCCACAAGTTTATACAGCTTATAGAAACCTTCTTTTCCCAGAGAATGGGCTGATAAGAGTTCACAAGTCTGCCTTTTACCGAATTTCCCAATTGGGAAGTCCATCGCATCGTTCATGTTGTTATTGGGACGGGATGTGTGGAGTGTGTGGTTGGCGGCTGGTTTAAGCAGCCTCACCTGGCCCTGAGTTAGGGTCTGGGTTGGGTGGAGGCTGCACACCTGATGCTGACATGTGCATTACACAACATCACCATCACCACACACACACACCCACACACACACACACACACACACACACCACACACAGCAACACAACACACACACACACACACACACACACACACACACACACACACACACACACACACACAAGGAGCAAGTGCTAGCTGGCTCCATTCATTCCTATAAATGCCTGTGTAGCATGAAGGAGAGATATAACTGCTACAGGACGGTGTGGGGGGTTAGGGCGTCTGGTCCCTTTGCCTGCTTACCTGGTTAGAGTGTGTGACAATGAGGGTCCTCTGCTCGGGGAAGTTGTGGTAGAGGTTGGAAATGATCTGGACCGCCACGTCCGTCTTTCCCGTGCCGGGTGGACCCACCACCTGTGGCGTGGGACGGAGAAGGTTGATCACACAACAACAACAAACAGGACAGAGAATGCGTACGGTTGGGTAATACATTTTATTGTTGTGAAAAACATGAGGAAAAAATTTCACTACTGAGGGTCCGACTGGGGGTCATCTCTTCAGCATATATGGCAATTTGACGCATGGGATCTGGAAAATATTGTTGTCTGGGAATATTGTGCGAATTCCCATTCATTGACACAACAAAACAGTTTTTTTTCCTTCAGTTTTAAGTCAACAAGCCGTTGATGGTGCGTGGTACTCTGAAGCAGCTAGCCTAGCCTAGCGTGCGCGGCTAGCCTAGCGTGCGTGGCTAGCCTAGCCTAGCGTGCGCTGCGGTACACCAGGTGCGAGCTCAGCCAGCCTAGCGTGCG
>PIJE02002937.1:4567-44272 GCA_002895965.2 Coryphaenoides rupestris | reverse complement strand
GGGGGGCGGGAGTCCGAAATGTGTCCCCGCTTGAGCACAGAAGAGTAATCAAACTAAAATGGAAGGAGTCACTGTATGTGTGTGTGTGTGTGTGTGTGTGTGTGTGTCTGCTTAGGGCCCAAAGAAGTGCAGTTGTTTGGATAGGGTTCGATAAAGCTCCAAGCAATCGGCCCAATTGGCCCGTTCCGAACAGGCACGGAGCGCGCACTGCGCTCGCGGGGGTATTGCAGAGCAGAGGACCCGAGGAAAGGCAAGTGCAGCGTCGAGTGCGAAGTTGTTTCGGTGAACACTTCTCAAGAAAGCTACAAGAAGCAATACTGGAGGACACTGCGAATAATAAAAATAATAACCTGTATTTGGATAGCACCTTTCATACATAAAATATATCTCATTTGAAGCATTAAAACAAGACAAAATAAATGTGGCAAGAACAAAACAATACAACAAATAATTAAATACAAATTGGTATTATTATTGTTTAGGGGATAACGCAAAAGCTAAAAATGCCAAAAGCCTTCCAGTAAAGGTCAGTTTTAAGCAATTTTGGTGCATAATTCATAACAGCAGCCCTGCTCTGTTTGTGGTGTACCTTGGGAATTAAAAGACCAGCATTGGAAGACCTATGGGGTTTTTGTGGTTGATAGGATATTCAAAAGTTAGAGACATATGAGGTGCTACGCCATTCAACAGCTTTGTCTGTAATTAAAAGGATCTTAAAATCAATCGGAACAGAAACGGGGAGCAGGTGCATTTCAGAGCAGATGATGATAAGGACGATCGTCTCCTCACCTTGAGCAGTGAGTACTGGCAGCTGGCGATGACCAGACAGAACTGGAAGACCCAGAAGTCTTGATAGCAGCCGCGGTTCAGGAGCAGGAAAGCCCAGGAAAGACACCAGGAAGCCCATGAAGACCGCGACCAGGTTCTCCAGAACTCCTGGTTCCTGCAAGCAGCCGTAGTAGTGGTGATGGTGGTGGTGGGTTCATCCATTAATCGAGAACAAATTAAGCAGAACAAATCTGATATCAAGTTGTGAGACGAACACCAACCCAACTCTGCCTATTTCCCTGTCGGACCATGACAGGCACATTGGTGTTTTGTGCTTCTATATTCTTCTTATTTTATTTTTTTTTATTTATTTTACTTATTGTATTTGAGAGTTGGTGTGCTGACAGTACTTGTTTGATTGATACTTTTTTGTAACTTTTGAAACATGGTGTGCTTAAATATTTATCAATGTTTTTATTTGCGCATGGTGTGTGCTTAAAATATTGCAGTTATTTATTGTGTTTGCGGAGTGCTGAGCTGGACCTCTTCTTTTACTTGCATAAGCAAACAAACTTTAATGCAAACTTAGACACTAGACTGACGAGACATTTTACACGTAATCTCGAGCTGCGTCTTGCGTCTTATGGATTGCATTTTCTTTCATTTCTTATCTATATATTTATCAAGTCACATATCGGTCACAATCAGAACTATAAACGAACTACTGTATATCATCACGATATAGCCTGTACTGTAGTTGATAGGTCTATTATGTCCATCCCAGACAGAACAGCGGTAGTGGGTTTGCGTTTGAGGGGTTAGGAAAGGAAAGGTCTGTTTCGTTATGCGACCTTAGGAGGTAAGGTAGGATATAATAACATCAGGGAAGGAGCCTTCACATGCTTTTTGACACGGTTGGGGTGTATCCCCTGCGGAACGTCTGGTTCCTACAACCAGCAGTGGTACTGGTTCACCCAATCAGCGCTTTACCGAAACTGCGATATAATAATCAAGATGTCATTTAGATAAATCACTGAATCCTTTTTGTCAACAATGCAAGTACAAATGCTAAACAGTCACTGCTTACAGCTGCAGGAATGCAAAATATTTGGTCACTTTCCTGCTTGATGAAATCAATACTTGAGTGTTTTTCGTTCTGTTGGCTGCTTGTCAAGACCAAGCAAGGAAATTCTAGACTTCCGTTTGGTGGCGTGGCGTGATGGGCATTTGCCATTATTTACGTCACGGCGGTTGCAGACTGAACGATGACTGGACACGATAATAAATAGTCGACATTAACAGTTTGATTTGTGCCATGCATTACTGATGCACCATGTGGTCATCGCATAGATACACACACACACCACACACACACACACACACACACACACACACACACACACACACCTGTCCAACAGTGCGAGCAGGGTGAGTCGGTCGTACAGGATGTTGACCCACTTCCCGGGAAACAGTCGGAGCTTGTAGTACAGCTTCCTGGTGGGTCTTCTCTTGAGTGGACGTTTCCGAAGACTCGTCCAGGGAGTCTTCCTCCTAACGGGAAACACACACACACACACACACACACAACACAAATGGGCATGTGATTACTTACATTAAAGATACTCTGTGTAAGAATTGTGAATTGCTTCTCATTACTGGCCCCTTTGGCCGGTAAGTGAACTGCAGCCTGCTGGACTTGGTGCGAGCTCCGTGGGTTGAGACAAAAACTATCATAAACAAATTAGTTCTCATCATAAATAAACATTGGACAAATTAAAAAGTTATGAGAGACATTTTTCCCATTATCCACACTTACACGTCACTTCCTTCCCTTTTCCCGGCAAAACCGACCCAGTTCTAATGTAATTAGAAATCAGCCCACAGGCTGTTCTATGCAACAGAGAGCGTCGGGAAGGTCTCATTTTTGAAGTTAAATGAAATCATGTTCATATATTAGCATTTAAAGTGATTTATGCATGTACAAATCCTACCCATAGTCCCTTTAATATGATTGTCTTGACAATAATATACATTTCCCAGAAACCTCCAGCATTATAATGAGTGCAAAAGAGACCCGACTACACCTGCAACCTTTGACATTCATGCGTACTGTGGGGTCCAATCCATGGACAACGCATGGAGGTTTGGGTCCCACCTGACTCAGGTCCGCTTTATAGCAGTGAAACTCAGAACACTTGTGATCTCTATGGCTACCTCTGGGGTCTAGGAGATGGGGGACATTTCATCACAGTGATGGAGCGAGGTGATATCTCAACGCTGCTTTGCATCGATGCCTTTTAAATAGTTTGCCATCGAAGACGAATGGTTTATGGCTCTCGGTTGAAAGTGGAGAGGAGAGGACAGGAGAGTATATAGGATGAGATGAGAGGAGAGAAGAGGAGAGGAGGGGAGAGGACGGAAGATGTGGGAGCGGAGATAAAAGACAAGAATTAGGGCCGGGCAATACATGGATATTATATCGATATTGTGAAAGATAGATTTTTGTATCACGTAATATGTGGCAATATTACGAGGCTGGTTTTAAAGGCTGCGTTACAGTAAAGTGACATCATTTTCTGCACTCGCCGGCTGTTCTGGCAGTTCTATTATTTGGGATCAGAACACAGCGCTGGTTATAAAGGCTGCATTATTGCCTTCGGGCCGGTGGCTACCTGGAAGATTTCAGGGTGTGTCCTGCGAGGTCGCAGCCGGTGGGCCGGAATGATGCGTCTCTGGAACGGGCCCTCCGTGTGACCCCCCACCAGACCGTCCTGACACTCCGAGTTTGAGGAGGTCGACAGCAGGTCACTGGACACACACACGCACGCACATAAACACATATATTGGCCTGTTTTATATTGGTATAAAACACACAGACTACAGTAGTAAACTATACATTGCAAATATATCATTGCGCAAATTCTGTATTTATGTGCTGCATTCATGTAACAGAATATACAGTATGTTATATATAGGCAGATAATGAGATAATGAGGAGAAAGTTGTGTAATAAAGAGAGGAGGAGGAGGATGTGGGGTAGAAAGAGGAGGAGGAGGAGGATCAGGAGGAGGAGGAGTAGGAGGAGGAGGAGGAAGAGGAGGAAGAAGTTCTCGTCATACCACATGTTGCCGGTGATCAGCTCAGCCCCAAGAGGCAGGTTGAGGGCCCTCTCTGCATAGAGCTTACGGGGCCGGTCCCCTGGTAAGACACACACACACACACACGTGCCGCATCAACAACCAGTGGCTTTTGTGTTAAATGCAGCAAGTCAACTGACACCAAAGTACAAAAGTGACACAAAAGCAAATGATCAATGAATTGATCTCAAAGTATTTGAAACCTCCTGCGAACGATTTGTCATCGTGACATTCACGACGAGCAGGATAGAACAGAAATAGAAATAGACCCTCCCGGGTATAAATATAGCTACGTATCTTACGTACTTCAATAATGAAACAAAATGACCTAATAACGGATCTCCAGAACTCCATCATGGTCTAAACAGACTCCATTAAGAGGCACCTTCATCGAGGTGACCGGGGAGGCAGGAGTCAGACTTACTGTGCACCGTGTGGAAGGTGTATGCCTCTTCCTTGTTGGTGGCCTCCGGTCTGCAGATGACCTGCAGCATGGAGCTCTCCGACTGGGAGGTCTGGGAGGGCAGAGAGTCGTAGTCCGGGTCCTTGTCTCTGTCCGTCTGGGGGCTGGGCGCAAACAAGGCACTAACTCATTCCATTAAAGCCGTTCTCAGGTGTGGTCGTGACATCACACAACAACAACAAACAACAGAACAACCACTCAACATCAAGACAATCAAGATAAGATAAGATAAGATAAGATAGAACTTTATTAATCCCGAAGGAAATTCTTGATAGAAAAAAAAGTTCAAAAAGTACAAGATCACTAGGAGCAACTCTGGCAGGCAGCCGCCCGGGACGGCGCCGGAAGTATACCTCAGTCAAAGTGTATCTATCAAATAGATACGTCTAATCGAGAATATGTCTGAAGTTGAACAATGAAACGAAAGTCAAAGTCATTCGCTGAAGCCGAACAGCCAATCAGAGTGATTTATCTCACCGGCGGCCTCCGTCGCCGATTCAACATGCTTGTTGAATCGGCCACAAAAGCCACCGTCTAGGGCCGACGAGGGCCGAGAGTATCAGTATTATTGTAGCTCTGAGCAGGGGTGTGTTTGTGTGTTTACCTGTCAGGGGAGACGATGGGGATGCGTGCGGGAGGTAGAGCCTGCAGGCTGTCGGTGGCCAGGCTGCTGGGGGGGGTGGGTCTCTTGCGATGTCTGACTTTCTCGGCCACCGCCTCGCTGGGTTTGGTCGACGTACTGGGTTTCTCTGGGAAGGAGAAGACACAGAAACACAGAAACAGATTGAGCTGGGATGCCCGCTTACAGTCGACAACGCACACACACAGTTTGCACTGCCACATGAATGCATGGAGTGTGTGTGTGTGTGTGTGTGTGTGTGTGTGTGTGTGTGTGTGTGTGTGTGTGTGTGTGTGTGTGTGTAGGAAGACATCGAATCAGTTCGGTCATGTTCAACATTTGTAAATGATTGTAAGCTAGGCAGGAGCAGTTGAAGCCAAACAGGAGGTTGACCCAAAATGATAAATGTTATTATTATCTACCTTCTTCAACCTATAATGTTAACAATATGCCATATGCGTGCTTGAAACTTGTTCCATTAATCTACCAATCATGAGTGCCTGAAACTTGTTCCATTCAAATCTTACTGTACCGATATATTGCAATATATTATTGCGATATATTGTTGTTTCAGACAAATTTACTTATTGTAAGTCGCTTTGCACAAAAGCGTCTGCCAAATGCCCTAAATGTACATGTAAATACATATGAGGAATTCACAATCATGGCGCACCCTCTTCAGCATCATGTGTGTCGTCTCTCGGCTGCGTTCTCTCCTCCTCCTGGCCGCCAGCTCCTCCCTCTCGGCTGAGGGACCCCAGCAGAGACACAAACTCCAGGAAGTTGGACTCGTTGGGGATCTGTCCTTCCTTGGCCTCCAGGTCAGACTTAGAACTTGTCATGACAGTCTGAAAGAAGAAATAAAGTGGATGGATGGATGAATGGATGGATGGTGGGATGAATGGGCGAATGGGTGAATGGATGAATAGATGGATGGATGGGTGGATGAATTAATGGTTGGATGGATGAATGGTTGGATGGATGAATGGATGGATGGATGGATGGATGGATGTACAGATGAATGGATGGAAGGACGAATGAGTTAATGAAATCATAGGTCGATAGTTTGACACATTCATATATCCATAGACATAGATGCAATGATCTAACTAATCACGCTGCCAACACATGAGGCCAAATCGCTGTGCATCGCTGTGCGGTAGGTACCGTGTTCTGAGAGCGTTCCGTGAGCAACACGGCATCCTTCCCGCTGTCCATGCTGAGCCCGCGGATGTGAGTCCTGCCTCCAGGCCCGTAGCGGCCCAGCGCCGCCACCGGCAGGCGAAGGAAGCCCTCCGAGTCCACGCTGAGCTCCGGCGGGTTGGAGTCGTCGTGGTGGGAGTGCACGTCCACGCCCGACGAGCTGTTGTCATTGGTCAGCAGCGGGCTGAGTACATTGTCATGGGACAGCTGCGTGCAGGACTCGTCGTTGTCGCTGAGCTGCAGGCCCAAATGCTGTTGGTCCGGAGGACGACGCTCTATCACGGTGGAGTCCGAGCTGGTGGTTTCCCTACACAGGTGGAATTCCTCACTGTGGTTGGAGGACTGCGAGAGTCTCGGCGAGGGTTCGTCATCTGACCCCGCCCCTTCCTGTCGTGCTCTCTCCCCTTCCTCCTCTAGAGAGTCAAAGGTGATGACGGGGATCTTGATGTGGCATTCTCCGGCCTCCTTTTGAGCCTGCATGGACACATGAGATGCTTGTATTGTATATACACTCACCGGCCACTTTATTAGGTACACCTGTTCAACTACTCATTAACGCAAATATCTAATCAGCCAATCACATGGCAGCAACTCAATGCATTTAGGCATGTAGACATGGTCAAGACGATCTGCTGAGGTTCAAACCGAGCATCAGAATGGGGAAGAAAGGTGATTTAAGTGACTTTGAACGTGGCATGGTTGTTGGTGCCAGACGGGCTGGTCTGAGTATTTCAGCAACTGCTGATCTACTGGGATTTTCACGCATAACCATCTCTAGGGTTTACAGAGAATGGTCCGAAGAAGAGAAAGTATACAGTGAGCGGCAGTTCTCTGGGTGAAAATGCCTTGTTGATGCCAGAGGTCAGAGGAGAATGTCCAGACTGGTTGGAGCTGATAGAAAGGCAACAGTAACTCAAATAACCGTTACAACCGAAGTATGCAGAAGAGCATTTCTGAATGCACAACACGTCGAACCTCGAAGCAGATGGGCTACAGCAACAGAAGACCACACCGGGTGCCACTCCTGTCAGCTAAGAACAGGAAACTGAGGCTACAACTCGCACGGGCTCACCAAAATAATAATAATAGAAGATTGCCTGGTCTGATGAGTCTCGATTTCTGCTGCGACATGCAGATGGTAGGGTCAGAATTTGGTGTAAACAACATGAAAGCATGGATCCATCCTGCCTTGTATCAACAGTTCAGGCTGGTGGTGGTGGTGTAATGGTGTGGGGGATATTTTCCTGGCACACTTAGTACCAATTGAGCATCGTTTAAACGCCACAGCCTACCTGAGTATTGTTGCTGACCATGTCCATCCCTTTATGACCAGTGTACTTTCAGCAGGATAACGCGCCATGTCACAAAAAGCTCAAATCATCTCAAACTGGTTTCTTATCTGAGGAATGTTTCCAGCACCTTGTTGAATTTATGCCAGGAAGAATTAAGGCAGTTCTGAAGGCAAAAGGGGGTCCAACCCAGTACTAGCAAGGTGTACCTAATAAAGTGGCCGGTGAGTGTATATACAGTATACGTTTGTATATGTGAGTCCAGATCCTGCACCCTTAACACCGGAGTCCCCCAAGGCTCAGTACTAGGACCCCTTCTGTTCTCCTTATACACTAGATCTCTAGGCTCTGTAAATACATCCCATGGCTTCTCCTATCACTGTTACACAGACGACACCCAAACGTTTCCCCACCCCGACACCCAAATCGCAACAGACATCTCTAAATGCCTGGCTGACAGCCAATGGACGACTGCCAATCACCTGAAGCTTAACCTAGACAAGACTGAGCTTCTCTTCATGCTGGGAAAAGACTGCCCTCAGATGGACCTACTTGAGGACATCGAAGTCTCCCCTTTGCCAACTGCAAGGAACCTTGGCGTGGTACTGGATGACCAGCTGTGCTGTCACGTCAACATCACCTCTGTGGCCCGATCTTGTAGAATTGCTCTCTACAACATCCGCAGGATCCGACCCTTCCTCACACGTGAAGCAGCACAGACCTTAGTCCAAGCGCTCGTCATCACTCGTCTCGACTACTGCAACTCTCTCCTGGCTGGACTCCCAGCCTCCGCAATCAAAGCCTTACACATCCAGAATGCAGCAGCGTGTCTGGTGTTCAACTTACCAAAATTCTCCCATGTAACCCCCCTCTTCCGCGACCCCCTGGTAATAGTAGAATAACAACCGGTGACTACCATATTTCACTGAAAGAGTTGGGTCTCCTATGAGGGTGTGGGACCGACGGTAACGGTGACAGCCCGTCTCCATTTATTGATTTTATTTATTTATGTGTTTACTTGACAGGGACAGTGTACTGCTTCTTAGCTGTACCCGAGTTAGCTAAAAGCTCATTTGCATCTGTAGTCCCTGAGCAGGAAACAGAGTTAATAAGGTCTCTGTTAAGAACATGAAAACTGTCGTATAACAACCCAATTAACGCTGTAAAATAAAAACCCAATTACGAGACAGTACATATTCACCATAGAACAACAACAATAATAACAACAACAACAACAACAAGATTTCACACCATCTCCCGCCCGTACCTGCGTGCTCTCCAGGATGCTCTGCTTGACGCTCTCCTCCAGCGCGGCGGCCATGTGCGGGTCGCAGCTCATGGTGATGATGATCTTCACCGTGTCGCTGTCGTCCAGGTGGGCCGACAACTCGGACCCCCCGGAGCCCGAGTTGTCCACCAGCACCACGGCAATCTCATCCGAACAGTAGGCCTCCTCCGCCTCCTCGAACTGGAGGACGGAATACGGACAGACGACCAGCAACAGACAGGACAGACAGACAGACAGGAAACAGATTGGTCATGGCCGAGGTCCCAAAGAGGTCATCACTGGTCTGAGATGGGGTGGGATTATTGTC
Source organism: Coryphaenoides rupestris (assembly GCA_002895965.2). NCBI lineage: Eukaryota > Metazoa > Chordata > Actinopteri > Gadiformes > Macrouridae > Coryphaenoides > Coryphaenoides rupestris. The sequence goes on along the minus strand of PIJE02002937.1, from coordinate 35,198 downwards.
AGTGGTGGGAGAAGAAGTACTCAGAGTTTTTACCGAAGTAAAAGTAGTAATACCACACTGTAGAAATACTCTGTTACAAGTACAGTAAGTACAAGTAAACCTTTTCAATGCAGGACCAGCCATATTAATATAGTAATATTAGAATTAATTTATTGATTAGATTTTGTATTGCTAATTATAACCTGCAAAATAGCTAGTAACTACAGCTGTCAGATAAATGTCGTGGACTAAAAACTACAATATTTTGCTCTGTGATGTAGTGGGGTAGAGGTATAAAGTAGCAGAAAATAGGAAATACTCAAGTAAAGCACGAGTACCTCAAATTTGTACTTAAGTACAATACTTGAGTGAATGTACGTGGAGGTGTGTGGGGGTGTGGTGGCAGGGCAGTGGGCTACCTCGGAAGGAGTTTGGGGCGTGCTGCCGACTAAAACCTCCAGGTTCTCTCGGAGCTCAGCCACCGAGTTGTTATTGGCATCGGAGTTCTCCTTGTTCCCCTCGCGCTCCTCATCCCCCTCCCCGTCACCGCTGCAGCTGCTGCTACTGCTGCTGCTGCTGCTGCTGGTGCTGCTGCCATGGGAGGATGGAAGTCCTTCATCCACAGCCTCCCTCTCCCTGCCGTCTGTAGTCTCACCACCAGCCTCCTTCTCCCGCTCCTGCTCCATCTCCCTCTCCCTCTCGACCGCTCTGCTCCGCTCCGACAGCAGCCTGTCGGTCCCCGTCAAGGGGCTCTGGACGTCTGCTTCTTCCCTGTCGGTCCCGCCACCACCACCGCACCCGGTCCTCGAAGACACGTCCTGTTTCTCTGCGCCGGCGGAGGCGGATCCGGGCCGGGTGTCTTCACCCCCACCGGCCCGGGACGAAGGCCTCTGCTGGGCCTGCAGCAGCGGGGTGGCCTGGTCCGGGTTGGGGCTGGAGAGGTCCTCTGGAGAGAGCTCTTGGCCGGGATGCAGACATCCCTCGCCTGGCACCACCTCCATCGTGCTCCGGTTCTGCTCTGCGATGGGGATGGGGAGAAGACAGTTTCGCAAAAAAAAACAATTTTAGGTTACAATTCTAAACACTGTCTTTTATTCATTCTTTTTGCTATAAATGCCATAGCGTCAATATATAACCAGATTACACAGTGTGTCTTAAATTCTCAAAAAGGAAAAAATTGTCCCACATATTCCACAACATTGTCATTGCCATAGAGTCCATATCAGCAGAACTGCCACCAATAAAACCCACGGGCATATATCGGCCTGACCTGCACAGCATTGATATGACAACGACAATATATCCATGATACACTTGAGATATTACACAGCTGATCGTGCTGTAACTCACAACAAGGGCATGAGGTCAGACATTTAGAGCCCATTCGTTTACTGGGGGTTGCTTCCCAGCTGCTATGTAGTCACTTGGCGCATTTATGGTGACGCTGCGTTAGAAGGAGTCATCCCTCTACATTATCCGTGAGGCCATTAGGCAAAAGAAAGACTACCCATCACTGTTGGCCAAAGTTGTTGGCATGTGATGCGAACAAATGAAAAACTCAAAGTGGATTATTAGTCTGGCTGGGTATATGCAGGCCCGGAGTCATAATCCACACGTCACAAATCTGCAATGCATTTCAATCTGTTTCCCTAGGCTGCTTTCAAGCTGACAGTCATTCAGGGTAATGAATGGCTTTTAATTAAATCAATGATTTCTTTCAAAGCTGAACTGAGAATCGTTAGGCTGAAAGTCTAGTCTCTGTCGAGATAGCTTGATATACATAATGTGGTAATATGTATAATATATACGTAAGTACCACATTTGTTTCCCACTCTTCTGAGAGGCTAGGTCAACAATTATGTTGCATAACTCATTCACTACAATATCACTGACATCAATCTCTTTGGAGATTCAATGTTTTACATGCGATCGATGATTAGATGAAACTGAAATATTCAGAAAACCCAATTTTCATTTTCAATTTGTGTTGCATAGTTATAATATTAATCACACTGAAATGAAGAAATATCAAGAAGGAAATAATCCAAGACATAAATAGTATGTAGTTCACTAGCTGCCCGTCACCATTTCCCAAGTTGCAGAATCAAATCAGGTTATCTTCAGCCAGTGTCAGTGAGAATGTACCATCACATTTTCAGTGCAAGAGGACTAATAACTCTCTTTAAAACTTGTACATAAACTGTACATTTCAATCATAGGACTGCATTTTTGTTTACCAAGGACAGATGTCCTTGTAAACAATGTTTGACCTTTGTAATTATTCACCAGTATTCAAAAACATAAATCCAAGTACATTCTCAAGAAATGTATAATACTCATGAATAGATGATGTCACTCTTTCAGTTAATCCAATAATGCCAAGAATGGGTTCTTTTATGAAAACATGAATTATGTGATGGAAACAACATTACCTTCGCCATTGTTCACCTCATCTGACTTTGGACATTCCTGAATGGAAGGGAATCCAGATACACCGTGTTTATATAAGCAGTTGGCAGAGTGAAGAGTGGTATGCTGTGGTAAATGTTAACAATATTGTTAACAAATCAATATTAACCAATCAATCTGTCAATAATCCACTCACTACTCCAATTAGACCCGAGTCGGTTTCAGTCTGTTTAACTGTGACCTGGATGACTGGGCTGGGCCGGTTCCGAACCAGCATTGTCATGGCAACACTGTCTGGGACCGTGCTGCTCTTTCTATATTAGCCAGAGAGAGAGAGAGAGAGAGAGAGAGAGAGAGAGAGAGAGAGAGGAGAGAGAGAGAGAGAGAGAGAGAGAGAGAGAGAGAGAGAGAGATTAAATTAAAAAGTAGATTTGACTTATAGGAGTCCATACATCAATAGAGTGAAGTCTTCAGTTAGCTAAGCTTTAAATATGCATATTTCAATATACTGAGTGAGGGTGGGAGGGAGGCTCAAAAAACTCAAGGTTCACCTCTGCTTATTCTCTAAATCAACAAACTGTATGTCCAAACAATGCTATCTGACTGTCCGTTAACGTTCAACCCAAAAAATGTCTGTCTTCATTGACTACAAGGATTGTGTGACAAGTGGAAGGTGGGCATGCCGTGTCCTGATCACAATGGCGATGCATTGCACCAACTTTGTCATTAGGACCCTATACTACATAGCGTCTTCCATTAGCAAAGCACCATCCTCATTTAAGGCACTGTAGGCGCAATTTAACAGCTAATATTTCAGTGTAGTATTTTGGGTTGTTCATTTTCAAAATCTTTTTTCCGTTTTGCTCTTTTCTGCTCTCTGAAGGAACACGGAGGAGATATCCCTCCTTCCGGGGATACTCGAGAGGGCAATAATAGGTGCCGAATTAATAGGCAAGCGTGCATACACTAGGAGGCATGAAACAAGGATAATTGTATGCACTGTTTGACCTGATTCTGGCCGGCAGGCAGGGATCCGAAGCATTGCTCTTCTTTTCCGGGGCCTTGCTGAGGTCTGAGAGGCTGCTGCGCACCAGCGCCTCACCCTGGTCGAACATCAGGTGCAGCCTGTAGTTGGCTAGCTTGATGAGGATGAAGAACACGGTGATGGAGGTGCAGTAGATGCTCAGGGCCATTGTGGTCGGGGGCAGGGCCTGTGGATTGATCAAAGAGAGAGAGAGAGAGAGAGAGAGAGAGAGAGAGAGAGAGAGAGAGAGAGAGAGAGAGAGAGAGAGGGGGAGGGAGAGAGAGAAAGAAGTACAGTTACTCAACCTAAGAGCAGAGCATGAGACAAGCAGATAGACAGACAGAAACCAACGCTAACTTGACAGGCACACAGGCTGTCAGAGAGACACAAAGACAGTACAGAGTACAGAGCTGGCTATGGCTTTTAGCGGTCAGCCAGAGTGGTCGTGGTCGTCATCAAATATGCTGCTTACATGCTTTCTTTTGTTGCCACAATAATAATATATGGCTTGAAAATTGGGAGGGTCCAAAATTAGCTTTACATTTAGTCTTTTTACCTGCCACAGTGGAAACATCTACTGGCCAAGCAATTGTTTATATGTGTAACCCTGCATTTTTTTAATCTGCCAAATGGTCCGATCTATCTGCCATGCTGTTTTATTCATATTTTACCGGTCAGTGGTACAATTTCTTCTTCTTTTTCCTCACTCACTTCTTAGGATGGGCTGATTTATCTCATGATCAATTCAGTTCGAAAGCAACAGAAGGGCATGGTGGGGTATATGCAGTTGTTCTGGAGCCAAGGGTATGGCTAGCTTGTTTGATGATGATGACACAGCCTCAGAAACCACTGACAATACACCCTTTTCACAACAAGGAAAAACACAGGTGCAGCTCAGCACATTAATGTCGGGTGTGTTGGATTTAGGTCTGGCAGTGCACCAGAATAGTAGTACTACTCTTGACTAGTAATACTAGTCGAGAAAATATAGATTGACCATGCTGGTGCTGTGATAGACATAAATAAATCTGACCTAATGTTAAAATGACAGGAACAGCAAGTTGCTATACCCTGCTACTGACCATCTGTGAAAAGGGTCTATTCCATTGAGTCATGATCCCCTGGCTGGGAAAGGAAAGGCTGATTATATTGAATTGAGCAGAAAAGACCAATGGTACATGGGCCTGTATACAGTAAATGCTAACAATCCTGATAACACCATGGTAATAAGGATCAATAACAACGTGGTAGCCTACATATACACTCACGTAGGCCTATTGCAGTGATAACATTGTATGTGTATCCATGTAAAATGGTCAAACATCATTGTAGGCTAGTGTGCAAGGCGGTGCGATTTGTGCATCCACACAGACACACACACACACACACACACACACGCACCTCTCATCCATCCTTGTCCATGGGCTACGAGTTGTTGTTGTCACCCATGCGTTAGGTGAGGCTACCCTCGCACAATTTCACACGCGTACGCGCATATTCGCTTGAGCGCATTTTGCGTCGTCCGACGGGTTTGCGGAAAGGTTGCATTTATTTTGAGCTTTGTTTTCCCGTGACGACGCCACTGACTGCGTGTCCTAGATGAGGGCATGCCTGGCGGTGCACGCAGTCCACACGGCACACACACTCCGCTGCCCTCCGAGAGCAGTCATGCGTTCCTGCACTGCATGCGGGCAAATACTGCGACAGCGCCTCCTCTACATGCCCCTCTTTGTGTTAAGACAGCTACACGGCTCGTATGGTGGGCAATCAAGGATCAAATACGGGGAAACTAAAGAGCTGTGTTATATATCAATCATGGGGGGGGGGGGGGGGGGGGGGTTCGGCAGGACAGGCGTAGACGATTGATAAGAGAGCGCCACACACGCACACACGCACACTCACACCCCCTTCCCTTGGCGGGCCTTGAAATAAATACACCTTCTTATAGCCCCCCCACCCGCCCCCCAGTTACTGACACACACACACACACACACACACGCACGCACGCACGCACACACACACGCACACACACACACACACACACACACACACTCACCAGATGGAGGGATAGGGGCAACATCAGGAGGAAGATCCACAAATACAGATGGCAAGAGTTATTGAATTTGTTCTGGTCCGGGTCGTAGTACCAGCCTCCGGTCAGCGATGCCCAGACCCCCTGGCGCAGAGTCTGCACCACCTGAGAGCCCATCTCGCCTCCTGCTCCTCCTCCTCCCCTGTCCTCCTCTGTCCTCTCCTCTTGGTGTGCTGCTGTGCTCTCGGCTCCGTCTGCTACGCTACAATACAACACAATAAAACCACGTCGTCGTCGTCGTCGTCCTCCTCATCCTCCTCCTCCTCATCTCATCCTCCTCCTCCTCCTGCTCTTGCTCCTCCTCGGGGCGCCTCCATGTTGCCGTCGCCGTGGTTCAGCACCTGTACGCGGTAGTTCCCGTCATGATCTTCGGCTTCATTCAGCGACCCTCCCTGGGCGTCGACTCTCGCTCGTCCGATCGTCTGCCGTCCGTTCCAACGCCAAATCGTCCATCGCTGCCGGGTTTAATCTCCTCTTCCTCCGTCCGATTCTCTCTCTCTCTCTCTCTCTCTCTCTCTCTCTCTCTCTCTCTCTCTCTCTCTCTCTCTCTCTCTCCACACTCCTCCCCTCTCTCCTCCCGAAAGCCAGTCACCTCCTCTTGTTAATGCAATGTGAACACTACATGACATTGAAAAATGCCCCTTTAAATTATCATACCGATAAATAGCACCTTAGGGGCGGGTTAGTAGACTTCACTATCATTAATTAAAATTATTATTGCAATTATTATGACAATAATAATAATAATAATAATAATAATAATAATAATAATAATGATGATGTATTATTATTTCTGTTATTGCTGTTACCATGGATGTTACGCTGCCCCCTAGACAAATATGATGAACACACATGATGATGAGGAGGAGGACACCTGCTGGTGAAACGGCGTCTACCGATGAAGTGCGTCTTTCCGTTGGGTACCATTGCAATACCACCGATAACCTGCGTGAGGCGATCGTGTGCACGTGATGCTTCGACGCGATTCGGATCTCTGGACCGTGTGGCTGTGGAGCAGCAAGATAATGCAGCCCCGATGTGGGGAAATGAGGTGGGATCATCTCACAGTGCATGATCGTATGGGAGCTACACACACACACACACACACAAACTGATTATGTATATATAACAACAAAAATAGCGTCGATTATGGGAAAACGCCGGCATTTAGCTCCGATTTATGTTTAGGACATGCTCGGGACTGTTTCAGTGAACAGGTATAGACTTTCAAGTAGAGTTTGAAACAGTGGGAGTGTTGCGTTGTGGTGTGTGTGTGTGTGTGTGTGTGTGTGTGTGTGCGTCTCTGCGCGCTTTTCTGCGGTTTCACGCGTCGCCTCCTCGTATTAAGAGTTCCCTCTAAAGGCGCACTGTGACCACATTCCACCACTGGCTCCTCCCCCCCCCCTCCCGCCCGCCCACGCCCCGCCACCGCCACCACAACCACACTGCTGTTGATGTCACGTGGGACTTAAGCCAACCAATCGGCGACCACCGCGGCCAGCAGAGTCCCAGGACCGTCCGCAGCTCCACTCTCCGCTGCTGCTGCTGGTTGGCACCGCACTGTGGCGTCGCTGTCGGATATGTTTGGATGAGTAAAGCTGACTTTCATTTCAGTTACTCATTAGTTTTTTGGATACCTCTGCACTGGAACATCAAGTGTCCCTTGTTAACGCCAGTGCTATGGACAGAGCACCAAGAGACTGACGAGCCGACCGGGTGGTGGTGGTGGTAGTGGTGGTGGTGGTGGGAGACAACTTTTCAAGTACCGACCTACGAGGCTAAGCTAGCTCGTCAGCTCGCTAAAAGTCGCGAAAAGTCCCCGCGTCCAAGGTCTGTCTCCCCGTGGCTCTCTCGCTGGAGAACGGGCGCTTGAACAAGATCGGACGAGCGGGTTTCGGGCCGAGTATCGCGGCGTTATTATATCTCTTGAATGGACGGTGGCGCAGGTGCACCTCTTGCGGCACCTGCGAAACTTACTAGCGGAGCTAAAGTTAGCTTCGCCGCTAACGCCAGTCAGTCAATCAATACTGGAGCGCGTACAGCTCCCCTTCGTATCAGCATGTAATAACAATCATATATGATTATATTTACTAGCTCCGTCGGGGAACCGCTAACATCCCCAGTCAATGAATACTGGGGTTATTTATATATCTCGACCTTACCATCAAAGTATAATAATAATAATAATTCTCAGCATTCACACCAATAATAATAATAATAATAACAACGTGTAATCATAAAGAGTTGCGTTTTCTAGTCGTTAGCCGTCGGGACATACACGTGAATTGGTGACATGGATGTATAACACTTGGCTTTGAACAACAAAGTTGTACTTTATTGACCCACAGAGACACGACCAAAGTGGCGACGTGGATACGAGATAGTGGTGGTTCACCGGGACCCGACTCTTTGACCTCGGCCTGGGCTGAGCCAGGAGTTTACCCCCGATGCTCCTGCTCAATGAGCGCCGTGGTCCCGCTGCAGAATGACCCTTCTATCACACAGGTCTTATTTTGAAGTTTACATTTTGTAATAAGAGATTGTTGGCACCCTATGGTGCGTCTACGGTCACCCACGGAGAAATGGCGGCTTTCCCAAACGGTGAAGGTGGTGGCGGCGGCGGCGGCGGTGGGACCGAGGAGCACGGTAGAGTCTGGACCGACGCCGCCCCGGCAGCAGCGTCGCTCGAGGCCGCCTGGGCGCACTCTGCCCCCGCTGTGTCCCACCCGCTCCCTCTGGACGGCGGCGTACGACTACGAGGCCAGCGGCGAGGATGAGCTCAGCCTCCGGCGCGGCGACGTCGTGGAGGTGCTCTCCAAAGACGCCGCGATCTCCGGGGACGAGGGTTGGTGGACGGGTAAAATCAACCACCGAGTGGGCATTTTCCCGTCCAACTATGTGACCTATCAACCCGCTATCTATCGACTGCCGGCGACTAGTAGCTGCACAGCGGGAGTCCGGGAGCAGCGAGTCCCCAGCTCACCGCCAGTCGAAATAGTTTTCAGCGAACTCGTTCTGGAGGAAATAATCGGCGTCGGTGGGTTCGGTAAGGTGTACCGGGGGACGTGGAAGAACCAAGAGGTCGCCGTGAAGGCGGCCCGGCAGGACCCAGACGAGGACATCACGGCCACCGCCGACGGTGTCAGACAAGAAGCGAAACTGTTCTCCATGCTGCAGCATCCCAACATCATCAAACTGGAGGGGGTCTGTTTGGAAGAGCCGAACCTGTGTCTGGTCATGGAGTATGCCCGCGGCGGCACCCTGAACCGGGCGTTGACCGGAAGGCGCATCCCGCCGCACATCCTCGTCAACTGGGCCGTGCAGATCGCCCGCGGGATGCTCTACCTACAGGAGGAGGCCGTGGTACCCATCATCCACCGGGACCTGAAGTCTAGCAACGGTAAGCAGCGGGGAGGAAAGTGTGTGTTTGTTTTTATTGAATGTGTGTGTGTGTGTGTGTGTGTGTGTGTGTGTGTGTGTGTGTGTGTGTGTTTATTTAATGTGCCTAACTCAAGTCAGTCACGTGAAACAGAGGTCACCCCCTCCCCCCTTTAAATACTTTGAGGATCTACTATTATCTATTATCACATAATACTCTCTCACCTGCCAGACAAAACACTATTACATTTTAGCTGATCTCTCTTCAGCAATAAACAAAGTAACTACTATAACCATGATACTGTACAGGCTATAACACCTTTACTGTGAATACATTACTATTATTGTAGCTTTAATTAGAGCTTTGGCAAAGTAGTCAAATGCCTTTGTGTAGCCACACTTTTGTTATATTCCTTAGTCAGAAACTCCAAAGTGTTTTTCTAAAGGAAACTGTTGCAGAATACAGTCTTCACGAAAACATGTTTCATGTCAAATGTGACATAACTAAGGACAACACCAAAAGATAGATGATTAGTTCCACATGACTTCCTCTGTGGTAGAAAACGGGAGAGCCCTCGAGAGAGGATGTGAAACAGGGTCAGAGTTTGCTCAGCTGGGTTGTCCTCCCTTCCCCCCCAAACCGTGCCCTGGGCTGTAGCACACAAACACACCTTCCCACCCCCTCTCCAACTCTGCCTGAAATGTTCAAACAAAGCCAGTGATTTACCAAACACACACACACACACACACACCACACACACACACACACACACACACACACAATCAGGCCATGTGGCTTCGACCAACCAAAAGCTGTCAAGACTGGGCTGCAGGAGATTGTAGGGTTGAAGTGAAAAAGTTAGACAAACATAATCTCAACACATGGGACAGGGCCATAGAAAAGGCAGGCTGACCTTGTGTATACAATTATGTGTCAAATACGCCTGCCAAGTGTTTTAGATATTGCTCCTATTGGATATCCTCAGACGAAACTGTTCAAGATTCGAGAACTTTATTTGTCACGTACACATACAGGCTATGCAGTGAAATGAGAAGTGGCGATGCTCAGCGGAATGTGCAAAAAAATACTCTAGATAACTTGAATTGGAGGGATCAGAACCAGCAGGAATGAGAAATATAAAAAATATATAAAAGGCAGTATAAAAAATGCAAAAAATATGAAAATCTAAATATATAGAATAAGGATAAGGTGAGTAGAGACCATGCATGTCTGCATGAATGTATGTCATTAGTCATAACCATGTGTCATATGTCATAAGAATGTGTGTATGTGTGCCCTGGTGAGGTCAGAGTTCACAGTCCTGATGGCCTGCGGAACGAAACTCTGTTTTAGTCTCTCTGTTCTAGCAGTGTGACTGCAGAGGCACTTGCCTGACCGCAGCAGTTGGAACAGTTTGTTGTTGGGGTGGTGAGGATCCTTCATGATCCTGCAGGCTCTGGTTCGACACCTCCTGGAGTCAGCCGAACGCACTACCCTCTGCAGAGCCCTCCTGTCCTGAGAGGAGGTGTTGCTGAACCAGGCAGTGATGATCCCGGTCAGGATGCTTTCCACTGCACCAGTGGTGCATCTATTTTAGAGTTAGCCTAAATGAAGAAGATAAGTAAGGATGGAAACTTCAGGGCTGCTACCAGGAGAGTTACTAAGTGTTATTTACAAGTTGTGTGTTATTAACTCAGTGTTATTTACAAGTGTGTGTGTGCGTGATTTGAATGATTTAATAAAATCTAGTCTAAATGTGGTTAAAAGATGGAAAGAGGTGCCTCGGACACTTAGTGATTGGTTGTTATTATTACATTCTGATTTATTCCAATAAATAAAATCAGTCATCTTACACAGCGTTTGTAGCACATTAGGCCAACCGACAGTTGGAGATGAAGATTATTTTTTAATCTTAGACAGATGGGAAGATGTGATTTAACTGCTATTTAGGTGGTCCCAGCTAATCAGGTGTTTGCTAAATACACACAATTACCCCACCACCACCAGTGCTGGTAACACAAGTCATTGTATTTGCTGCTTCATTGTGACCAAGAGACAACATAGGCTATAATTGGAGAGAGAGAGAGAGAGAGAGGAAGAGAGAGAGAGAGAGAGAGAGAGAGAGAGAGAGAGAGAGAGAGAGAGAGGAGAGAGAGAGAGAGAGAGAGAGAGAGAGAGAGAGAGAGAGAGAGAGAGAGAGAGAGAGAGAGACGAGAGAGAGAGAGAGAGAGAGAGAGAGACTCGTTTGGGAAAAGATGATTGTCTTCCACCAACAACACTTCGGACTAGGCCTGCCAGTTGAACGCAAGCTTGAACTAGACAAATATAGCAACAAGTCAAATCATGTCGATTTGTCAACCACAATCACAATTCACACGACGACGACAGGAAATAATGTGGTTTTTAACACAGAAAACGACAAAAACTTGGCATTTGAGGTGCTACTTACTAGTAGGCCTAAGTAGGCCTAAACATGCCCAGATCGTTTACTATGTAGTAGTATGATTGGTTGTCCCTTACAAAATTACCCCGAGTTTGTTTCAGCTGTTTTGATTGGCCCAGGGTCAGAGGTCTGCACATCTGTAGTCTGTAAAAGGTTTTATCCAAACAAAAGATGGGGTGAAGGTAGGTGTAAGTGTTTGCTTTGCACCAGACTAGTGAGTCTCTCACAAACACACACACGGACAACCACGTACACAATCTCATACATACACACACTCACCCACCCCTGTGGTGCGTACAGTTGTTTTCACTCAAAACAGTTCAAATTATGGAGCGACAAGTGCAGAGTATAAGGATGCATATCACCAGTTGTTTGGTGCAATTATACAATGCATTAGTGCAGAATGTACAAATCTCACAATATCCAAAACACACACAAAGTGAAGCTGGTAGGTAGCTTCATAAAGCAGCATAAAGCGGACCTGTGTGTTTCTCTGATAGTGTGAGATTGACTTCTTTAATTTTGTGTTCAAGGTGTACATATGGAGCAGGACAACACACACTCACACGCACCGACGGCCATGGCATGCCTATAGCCTCCATCCACCTTTTACTGAACTCCTCACAACTTACAGTGTGTGTAGTAGACGTAGACACACACTCCCACCGTCCACACAGAGCAGACCAGAACATACAGCCATTTGAGCAATGATTAGCTTGTAAAGTAATATGTTGGAAGTCAGGGAGATTTGACCAACTTCTTTTGTGTGTATTTTTCTAATCTGTAAAATCCCAGCCGGCCGGGGAGGAATGCCGCTAATGAGGGATAAAAGCTTAACATACGTTTGCACAATGGACTGGTCAAGCAGTGGTTGCTAGGCTACTGTGGCCAGAAGAATGGCGAGGACTCGGAGGGTCTCAAAGCCCTCGTTTTCTGTTGTTCCGTTCATATTTAATCTCCCAGAGAGCCGCGGTACTCTTTTATCGCCAGAAACCAAGGGGGATTCCCTCCTTGCTTCATTATTTCATTCCCTCCATAACCGCCCCCACCCTCCTCACTCCTCCTTCTTTCTTAATCTATACTCTTTTCTTTCTTTCTTTCCTCTTTATGGCAACTTTGTTCCATATTTAGTTTCTTACAAAACTTTCAATTTCTTTCTATTCTCTCATGTCCTATCTTTCCTTCTTGTCTTTCTGGCTCTTATTGTGATTTATTTCCGTTTGTTTTACAACTGCACCCCCCTCCCCCCCAGCTCGTTCTGCATTGAGTGAGGAGTGGCACGGTGTTGAGTAGGGCAGTTACGGCAACACTGATACTTGGCTCCGAGCCCTTGGCAAATAACCCGCGTTTATTTGACCAGTTCCGCATTTGGATGCGCTCCATGGGAATGCCAGGTATGCGGGGCGCTGCCGTGTGTTCGAGAATGCGCGGCGGCAAACAGAAACCGTCGTGCACTGCAACGTTCTCCTGTCAGTCTTGCCCATCTGATGCTGTGGTTGGGTGATTGACTTCAACTTCACTGTCTTCCGCCCACCACCATTTGTCACCGGCAGACACACACACACACACATTTGTCACACGCAGACACACACACACACACACGGTAATCTCCCTTTTCCTGTAGGTCTTGTGAAAGTCCCTGGTGGACAATGTTAGCGAAGCTTGACTAGGTGTCGCAGGGCAACGTTTCTCTGGCGTCCCCACAATTACCCTTTTAGTGACACACAAGACAGTTACTGCCTGTCCTTTGCCGGCCAAAGAATGGGCAGAGGGGAGAAGAGGCGGAGCGGTGATGCTTTCACAGTGTTTTTTTATGACCTCTCCCTGACTGCACCTATTGTTGCGGTGCGCCATGAAAAGGGGTAAGGGCCAACAGCTGAGTAGAACCCTGCTTCAACTCATTCCTTTGCATGTGTTCACAATCACTCACACTAGATAACGCAGTTACTAGCTGCACGCTACTGCCAATTCTCAATAGTTACACATACTTGTATTTGAAACACAAATCTAACACAATCTGAAGAGGCTGAGAAAGGCCATATACTACACACTAGAACTTGGTTCTAGGCAGAGTGGAAAATTCATATTTTGGTGGCAATTGCTCCTATTACCAATGGCCTTCACTTTATTGTTCATGTCTCATGTGATGTGACATTAATGTATCCAACAACCATATACATACATTTTTATGTTCATTATTTTATTTTGCAGACAAACAATATTATTTCTGCCTTGGAAGAGTAATTTGCAACTCCAATGTTTGAGTTTGAAATGGGTTTCATAGAGAGAGAAAACTACAATCGCTTGGGATCTGGTCTGTAGACATTAAATATTGCAGGGGGGGGTAAAAGAGGATTTAGCTCAGCCTCTGATCTCTGTATCCCACCTTCAAAACCTGGGGTCTGCCTGGAGCTCTCCTGTTTGTTAGGGGGCTGGGGTGTGGAGGCGGTGGAGGAGGGCAAGGGGCTCAGGGTGGGGTCAACCCTGAAGGTGTATAGTCTTCTCAGCTTTCTCTTGCTGTGCACCCTCCAGGACATGGCGTCACCAACAGTGATGGAGAAACACGGTTGTTTCAGTCCATTGTAGAGATAGATAAATAGATAAATATAGATATAAGTACTTTATTTATCCCCTTGGGGAAATTCAAGGTGTCCCGCAGTGTGTGTGTCTGTCTATCTGTCTGTCTGTCTGTCTGTCTGTGTTGTCTTTTTGGATTATGAGCTTGAGGAATCATTTTAAAAGCACTGACATTAAAGCACGTACCTGTGCATTATTGTCCTGTTTTGAAGTTTGAATTGGTTATGTTTCTGTTTTTATTTTATCATGTCCCAGCGTCAGAATATATAAGAATATGAATCATGAAAACATTTTTAAATGTATTTATTTGTTCTTTTCTTTTCCAATCCTGATTACAATAATATTCATTTTACAGTACCAGGAAACTTGTACATACATGGTCAATATGAATCAATAGTGACAGGATGTTATGTTGTATCTCGGTGGGAAGGAATCCGTGAATACAATAGGTGTGTCTATTCGTGGAGTGTGGCTTTTTACTACGGTATCTGGGTCCAGGTGTTGGGTGACCGACGGGTTTGAAGATTTCAGGTTGTTTGAGAAGGTTGAGGTCCCGAGGACAGGTGCTTTGTAAGGGCTGTCAGCCTCCTGTTTCCATAGTAATAAATGACCCGCATACCTTGGGAATATCAACTCTCATCCACTCTGCTGGCCACTTGACACCCCGGACAGTGCGCTTTTATTTTGAAAGTATTTCTCATTTGATCTTTAGTTTTTGTTTTGGTCCTTCCTCGTACATTGCTATGGCCTATGTTTGTCATTTCCACCATATCCACCATTTTATCTTTTTCATCCTCCAGCACACAAGTCATTCCCATCCATCCCATCATTCCTATCCCCATCACTGTTCATGTGTCCTTTTCCTCTGGATTTTCACCCCGCTAACTCCACCCGGTCCGGTGGTCTCTTGCAGTATTGTTACTGGAGACAATCGAGAACGACGACATCGGGAGGAAGACTCTGAAGATCACAGACTTCGGCCTGGCGCGGGAGTGGCACAACACCACCAAGATGTCCGCCGCAGGCACCTACTCCTGGATGGCACCCGAGGTCATCAAGTCCTCGCTCTTCTCCAAGGGCAGTGACGTGTGGAGGTACGGCCAGCGATGCTGGAGGGAAAACGTCTTAGGTGTTAGGACGTTAGGCGTCCTGACTCTTCTGTGTGTGTGTGTGTGTGTGTGTGTGTGTGAGTGTGTGTGTGTGTGTGTGTGTGTGTGTGTGTGTGTGTGTGTGTGTGTGTGTGTGTTAGGACCACGGCGTATCGTTTATCATTTATCTCGATAAGTCCTCCCCACGATAAGAATATTGCCATACCGCGGTAATGATGATGACGTGTTTACATATGTGCTGCAACGTGAACATGTAGAAGAAGAACAAGCATGGCTGAAGGCGGAGTTCCAAACTGAGGCGAGGAGTGTGAGGATGTATGAGGAGTGTGGCGGTATGTTACAAACAACGCTGTCTACAGTGGAGTTGTATGCCTCAACCAAGTGTTTCTGCATGTTCTGCAGACTGGGTTTAGACATCTAAAATCTACTTTCCGTCAACACTCTTGAAATACCCAAAATGCGTCCACACTTCAGATTTAGTCCTCTTAGATGGATGAAAAATATCCGGAGCGCTGTCACCGCCTTCCGCCATGTTGTCTGACATTGTAAACAAACCCACGGGAGACTGTCGCTTACTTTGGTTGATGCTGGGCAGTATTTACAATGTTTTAGTTACGTTTTAGTGCAGTAATCAACCACGGTTAAATTTGACACGGTTCTACTAACTGTCTGGTGTTTACTGCGGTTCATCATGAAACCGGTAACCGTTATATCTCTAATAATCTGACTTCCGGTGTGTGTGTGTGTGTGTGTGTGTGTGTGTGTGCATTCGTTTCTCTGTTTCTGTCAGAGATTAGCAGGACATATATACACAGTTGTGGTCAAATGTTGACATACACTTGTAAAGAACATGTATGTCTCTTATTTTTCTGTAATAGAGTGATTGGAGCACATACTTCTGTCACAAAAAACATGAAGTTTGGTTCTTTTATGAATTTATTATGGGTCGACTGAAAATGTGACCAAATCTGCTGGGTCAAAAATATACATACAGCAATGCTAATATTTGGTCACATGTCCCTTGGCCATTTTCACCTCAATTAGGTGCTTTTGGTAGCCATCCACAAGCTTCTGGTTGAATCTTTGACCACTCCTCTTGACAGAATCGGTGCAGTTCAGCTAAATTTGTTGGCTTTCTGACATGGACTTGTTTCTTCAGCACTGTCCACATGTTCTCGATGGTGTTTAAGTCAGGACTTTGGGAAGGCCATTCTAAAACCTTAATGCTAGCCTGATTTAGCCATTCCCACTTTTGATGTGTGTTTGGGGTCATTGTCCTGTTGGAACGCCCAACTGCGCCCAAGACCCAACCTTCTGGCTGATGATTTTAGGTTCTCGTGAAGAATTTGGAGATAATCCTCCTTCTTCATTATTCCATTTACTTTCTGTAAAGCACCAGTTCCATTGGCAGCAAAACAGGCCAGAGCATAATACTACCACCACCATGCTTGATGGTAGGCATGGTGTTCTTGGGGTTAAAGGCTCACTTCTCTCCTCCAAACATATTTCTGGTCATTGTGGCCAAATGGCTCCATTTTTGTTTCATCTGACCACAGAACTTTCCTCCCAGAAGGCCTTTTCTTTGTCCATGTGGATCAGCAGCCAAACTTCAGTCGAGCCTTAAGGTGCCGCTTCTGGAGCGAGGCTTCCTTCTTGCACGGCAGCCTCTCAGCCCATGGCGATGTAAAACACGCTTGACTGTGGACACTGACACCTGTGTTCCAGCAGCTTCTAATTCATTGCAGACCTGCTTTTTGGTGGTTCTCGGTTGACTCTTGACCATCCTGACCAATGTCTCTCAGCAGCAGGTGATAGCTTGTGTTTTCTTCCTGATCGTGGCAGTGACACAACTGTTCCGTGCACTTTATACTTACGAACAATTGTTTGCACAGTTGATCTCGGGACCTGTAGCTGCTTTGAAATTGCTCCAAGTGACTTTCCTGACTTGTTCAAGTCAATGATCCGCTTTTTCAGCTCTGTGCTGAGCTCCTTTGACTTCCCCATTGTAGTGTTTGTGTCTGAGTCTAATGATTGTATTAAATGAGTCATATTTAAATGAGTCAGAGAAGTCACCAGCTGTAGTCAATCATAATGACTCACAAGAAGTTAAGAGACCACAAAGATAATTTGATTGACACATTGACCTACATTGATAATTCATGTTGCTGTATGTATATTTTTGACCCAGCAGATTTGGTCACATTTTCAGTAGTCTCATAACAAATTCATAAAAGAACCAAACTTCATGAATGTTTTTTGTGACAAAGAAGTATGTGCTCCAATGACTATCACAGAAAAATAAGAGTTGTAGAAATTATTGGAAACTCTGGACTGCCATGACATACATGTTCTTTACAAGTGTATGTAAACTTTTGACCACAACTGTATATATAAATATGCAGTATGTTGGTAAAGCAATACATGAATCAATTCGAGACTGATAATAATAGGTAAATAAACATAGGAAATAACAATACACATGTTAAATCATAAATGAATGAAGTAGGAACAGGCAGAGTCTCTGTCTCTGTCCCTGTATGTCTGTGTTTTTGTGTCTCTCTTAGCATTCCATCCATCTTTGACCTCAAGTGATTCCTCCCTTAAACCTTAACATTATCGTGTTACATTACCTCCTCAATTGTTTTCTTTTTCCTTCCAATTATGTATTTATTTATTGTGGTTTATTTGACAGGGAGCGATACAGTGTACAGTACATAGACAAGCTGAGAACAGCCATCCGATGCCAGCATCACAGTGCTTTTTGCTTACGCTCACGCTCAGCACCCGTCCCTAACACAGCACCCTTAACTGCTTTTCCCACCATTTCAATGTACAGTAATTGACGACATTGCAGCTTTATAATGTAATACTTAACATGCCTTAAGCACGTACATAAAGATGTGTGTTTGTCTGTGTGCCAGCTATGGGGTGTTGCTGTGGGAGCTGCTGACGGGTGAGGTGCCGTACCGGGGGATAGATGGCCTGGCGGTGGCCTACGGCGTGGCGGTCAACAAACTGACCCTGCCCATCCCCTCCACCTGCCCCGAGCCCTTCGCCAAGCTCATGGAAGGTACGTTGACCTGTGTGTGTGTGTGTGTTGTCTGTGTGTGCGTGTCTGTGTGTGTGTGTGTGTGTGTGTGTGTGTGTGTGTGTGTGTGTGTGTGTGTGTGTGTGCGTATGCGTGAAATGATATGCAAGAGTTGTCAACTAACCATCTGCAGTTTGGTTACAATTACATTGGAGTACATTATTACAGCTGTTCATTATGTTGTCATATTTCTGTTAAGTTTTATGTTGCTTTATGTCCTCAAGAAAGTACAGTATGCATCATTGCATCCTGTCACATATTTTGCGGTTTTGCATTATTCTGGATAATACATTTTGGATTATGTATATACAGTACCATAGCATAATAAGATACTTTGATGGCAGCTTGCAGTGGCTTTTCACGTTAAAGTAATGCATAATGAGTTGTAAAATATTTACAAATATTATACACATACATTCATTCATACATACTACACAAACCATCTTTTAATGTCCGATGTACACACACAATCCAATATGTATCGCAACAATAATCCATATGAATGCCTGATGTGTGATTGGACTTGGCCGTGCAGAGTGCTGGGACCAGGACCCCCACGTGCGTCCGTCCTTCTCCTGCATCCTGGAGCAGCTGTCGGCCATCGAGGAGGCGGTGATGGCCACCATGCCCCAGGACTCCTTCCACAGCATGCAGGACGACTGGCGCGTGGAGATCCAGGAGATGTTCGACGAGCTCAGGACCAAAGAGAAGGTATAGGCGGCCGACGGACCGTGTGTGTGTGTGCGTGCGTGCGTGTGTGTGTGTGCGTGCGTGTGGGCCGTGGCCTGTGTGGCTACATGCTAGCGCTCGCCGGGAACAACTCCGGTGGACTTTTACAGTTTTAATCGGCGGCTCTCCCACAGACGGGCTCATCACGCGTTTAACACAAGCAAGCCTTTAGCGTCGCGGTGCTTTAGCGCACTTCCCCTTGTTAAGACTTTAATCTGCTTCCTGTTTGAGCTACCCGTCGCTAGCTTAAAAAAGGGGGAGGCGCTAATTAGGTGGACGTTGGGGGTAGGGGTGGAGGGGGGGGTGGTCGAGGAGGGTGGAGGGGGGAGGGCAGGATCAGCACGTTGCTTGGGATGGCTGGGACGGGCTACAAGAGAATCACTCGGTGCGATGCGAAGTCCTCAGCTTGTGTTCTGCTGCTGACTTTACTCCTTTTGGCTAATTTATCTCACTTGTTGTGTAGAAAAGTACAACTATTTTTAGCTTCATGGTGGCTTCATGGCTGATTGTGGCTGGTTTTATGAATCCATTTTTTTACATCCACTGACACATAGGAGAGATGCTTAACTTTCAATCAATACCAGCCAGGTGTTATTAAAGGTACTATAAGTAATAATCAGACAATCAGAAACTAATATTAGTTCTAATCATAATTAAAACCTTGTACACATTTAAAAAAAGCTATGAATATATATATTTTGTAATTATCCACGCTTACATGTCACCTTTTTCAAATTTTCCACGAAATCCGACCCGACTCAAATATAAGAGAAATCAGCCCAAAAGCTGTTCTACACAACAGAGAAGTCGGGGAAGCTCTCAATGTTTTAACTTCAACCACAACCTGCTACAACCTGCTAGAACTAACATTAGTTTCTGATTGTTATTGTGTCAACCCACAGAGCTCAGAATGCACTGATTCTTACTTATAGTACCTTTAAGTTAATATATTATGGGCAAACCGAGACATAATGTACATTGTTTTAAACACATTAAAATGGTCAAATGGCCGCGTCCATAAGTATATTAATTTACCCTCTCGGCATCACAGTTTGACAGAATTATATAATAAGGAGACTTGCTTGTAATGTTGCAATGCCGAGAGCGTCGTTCCCACAGTGATTTCACACGACAGTGTTTTCAAATAAAGCCGCCGCATCAGCAACTGCAACAGCCGATTTCCTCTACAGATCTGCCAGTAATCTGCGTCTGTGTGGGTGGCTGGTGGGGGGGTGGACTCCTTCAAAGCTGGCTTTATGGAAGTCATCCAGTAAGGATTATTAACCTCTAAGCTAAGAGCAATTAAAGAAGAATAGAGAGGGGATATGGAGAGCAGGGTAAGCATGAGAAAAACAGAAAAGCTTTAGTTTTGTTCTTTCGTGACAACGGAAAACGCAGACGCTCGCTTGTTTTCCAACGTCGCACCAGAGCGGGCTTCGTCTTACACAGCGCTCTGTCTGCCTGTCTGTCTGTCTGTCTGTCTGTCTGTCTGTCTGTCTGTCTGTCAACACCTGGGTCTTTTCTCTTATCCTGGTGTGTTTTCATTTTCGACACAGACACATATCTGCCCAGCAACAAGCTTTTCCTCCCTTCCGACGGTTAATCCTTTTTTTGGGTTGCCCTGCATGTTCCTGTTACTTATGTGAACGTTTTTTTCTCTCTTTCTCATTGTTTATCTTCCTCCCTCTTTTCCCTCCTTCCCTCTCTGTCCATCATGTGAAAATGAAAAGTGATGACGCCACAGTCCTCCATTATTCACCGTTGCCAGACACCACAGTCTGTAGTCCTGTATTTATAAAAACTCCTCCTCCTCTGTAAACATACTCAATCGAGGCATGATCGATCAATCGATCCAGAACCTCCCATCTTCATCTAGGCTCTGGCCCTCCTGAGGGACATAACCAGAGCCACTCTGTAGGGGCAAACCTTTTCTGTGTCCCTGACCACCCCCCCCCCCCCACCACAAGCAGGAACACACCTGACCAGGAGTCAGTGTTGTCCTGTAACCTCTATGGGTTCTGGTCTCAGCCTCAAATTCGTCCTGAACACCTGATACATAGAGCGACTTGACCTGTGCTGCGTCTTGAAGAAACTCAAGACATGATTCCCATTGGCTGCCAGCCTTGTCACTCACGGACATGTAGTTCTTAGAACTGGTGTGACAAGGGTGAATCAGGTTTAATCACCAATTAAAAGCATTTTTTTGTCAACATGGTTTTGTTTTTTTCAAGCAGTATTGTTCCCCCGTGTACAGTCCGTGATTGGTCCTGCTTGCATGCCAATCAAGACTGAAGCGAAAGGTCCCGCTTTCACACCACATGAAGTGGCTCGGGTTGCTCCAATACAACGACACAGGAAGATGATAATAAACTGGTTTATTGCAGAGTTGTAGTTGTTGTAGACAGAGCAAGTGAAAGATGCTGACATGTCAGAGTGTGTGATGGCTGGTTGAACCTGTGTGCCTTGATTAGCCAATGCACCACAGGTCTGCATCCTCACCCAACCCCAGACTAACCAGCCTGACTGGTTAGAGTCAGGCTGGTTAGGATAAAGATAGGATAAGATGCTAGGATAGTACGAACATCCAAGAACATGCAAGATGCTACACAATGCTAAGTACAATTTCAGTACAGCTGAAGTTGTTGAGTGACAGCCGCCCCTCCCTTGATGTCTTCCCAACCAGGAGCTGCGCTCCCGGGAGGAGGAGCTGTCGCGGGCGGCCCTGCAGCAGAAGTCCCAGGAGGAGCTGCTGAAGCGTCGGGAGCAGCAGCTGGCGGAGCGGGAAGATCAACGTGCTGGAGAGGGAGCTCAACATCCTCATCTTCCAGCCTGAACAAGGACAAGCCCAACGTCAAGAAGAGGAAGGGCAAGTTCAAGCGCTCCCGCCTCAAGCTGGAAGGACGGGAACCGCATCAGCCTGCCCTCAGGTAAGCGTGTGTGTGTGCGTGCGTGATGGTGGCCGGCGATATGACTTCAAAATCAAATATAACTCTATAAATGATAATGAACGAATATTTATTTTATAAACTTTTCTTAACAGAATTTAAGAATATACCACACACAGAAACTATTTATGGCTATTAATAGAATATTTGGAACAATTGAAATTAACTGAATTAACCGACATGGGCAAGATTAGGTCGGTGAGATGTTGTAGATATCGGTTTCAATACATTCTCAGTGAATTTTCCCTTTCCCTTTCCTGTATAAATTATATATAATTTATAGTTTATATAATTTACATAACTCTTTTCATGCTTACTTGTATGCCATGCCTTTACAATGCTCGTTTGTTGTGATGTCACAGATTTCCAGCACAAGATAACGGTGCAGGCGTCGCCCTCCATGGACAAGAGGCGGAGCCTTCACAGCACAAACTCCTCCCCTCCCAGTAGCCCCACCCTCATCCCTCGACTTCGAGCCATTCAACGTAAGACCACCTCTCTCACTCTCTTCTACTCACAGCGAGGGTCGGCCACCGCCATCAGGTGGTTCACATACGAGGACATCCATGAATAGGATTAATGTGAATGATATTCCAAAGAGATGGAGTCTATGGCAGTTTCTTTATGACAAATCTGATCCTTCCTTCTTGAACATCAGGATTCAGATGACATCAGGATTCCCCCCTTTTTCTATCTATCCATCTATATCTGTCTATATCCATGTATATCTGTCTATCTGGTATCTATCTATATCTACGTATGTATATCTGTCTATCTACTGTATCTATCTGTCTCTGTCTCTTTGTTTGTCTGTCTGTCTTTCTCAGTCTCTCTCTGTCTTTCTCTCGCTCTCACACACACACACACACACACACACACACACACACACACACACACACACACACACACACACACACACACACACATAATTATTATTGATAGTGGCTTTTGAAACATGTTGTGAATGTTCACCGTTCAGACTCCACATACTGTGACTCCTAGTGAATGTCAGAATTTTCCTACCTGGACAACAAGCGATGACGACAACAGTACCCTGTTACAGATGACGAGAATGAGAGTGTTATGCTTCCCTCCCTCAGTGCAGAGTCGTCCGCCCAGGGACACTCGCTATGTTTACCAGCAGGAGGTCGATCTGACCAGCGAGTTTCATGCTGCAGACCGCTGCTCAGGGCTCAGGAGCCAAGGCAAGCCCGCGGCTGCTCTGTCGCCCCCCCCTGGCACAGAGAGCAAACAGCGCCTTGTCTGTGGTGTTGGTTGGCTATTAACGTGTGTGACGATGGGAAGGTGGTTGTGTCTTTGTGTGTGATTGGCTCACCGGTCTGGAACAACTGGGTGTTGATGATTGGTGTTGCCCAGCGATGTGTGGTTCTTCTAACCGGTGTACTGCTGTGTGCCACGGCCTTAAATGTGTTCAGGATGCCTTCGCTTCACCTTAACAACTGTTTTTTTTGGGGGGGGTTTTGTGTGTGTGTGTGTCAATAACCTCACAGTTTCTATTTATCCCCTTGGGGAAATTCAAGGTATCCCGTAGCTCAAGTTAAACAACAACAACAACAATACAGTTGACAATAAATAAAAGGACAGACAATAGACGTACATTCTATCAGGTCAAGTTAAATTAATTATAATAAATAATGAATTGCACATTGTCCCGGGTAGTGTACCACAGAAGCAGAAGCGAGGGAGGGGGATGAGCCCTTGCCCTAGACCGAGGTGTTGTAGTCTTATGGCCGTGGGGACGAAGGATCTCCTGTGCCGCTCGGTGCAGAGAGATGAGCCGTCTGCTGTGGCTACTGCTCTGCTCTGCCAGGGCGTAGTAGAGAGGGTGGCTGACATTGTCCATGATGGCCAGGGCGTAGTAGAGAGGGTGGCTGACATTGTCCATGATGGCCAGGGCGTAGTAGAGAGGGTGGCTGACATTGTCCATGATGGCCAGGGCGTAGTAGAGAGGGTGGCTGACATTGTCCATGATGGCCAGGGCGTAGTAGAGAGGGTGGCTGACATTGTCCATGATGGCCAGGTGTGTGTGTGTGTGTGTGTGTGTGTGTGTGTGTGTGCGTATGCGTGAAATTATATGCAAGAGTTGTCAACTAACCATCTGCCGTTTGATTACAATTACATTGGAGTACATTATTACAGCTGTTCATTATGTTGTCATATTTCTGTTAAGTTTTATGTTGCTTTATGTCCTCAAGAAAGTACAGTATGCATCATTGCATCCTGTCACATATTTTGCGGTTTTGCATTATTCTGGATAATTACAATATATTTTGGATTATGTATATACAGTACCATAGCGTAATAAGATACTTTGATGGCAGCTTGCAGTGGCTTTTCACGTTAAAGTAATGCATAATGAGTTGTAAAATATGTACAAATATTATACACATACATTCATACATACTACGCAAACCATCTTTTAATGTCCGATGTACACACACAATCCAATATGTATCGCAAACAAAAATCCATATGAATGCCTGATGTGTGATTGGACTTGGCCGTGCAGAGTGCTGGGACCAGGACCCCCACGTGCGTCCGTCCTTCTCCTGCATCCTGGAGCAGCTGTCGGCCATCGAGGAGGCGGTGATGGCCACCATGCCCCAGGACTCCTTCCACAGCATGCAGGACGACTGGCGCGTGGAGATCCAGGAGATGTTCGACGAGCTCAGGACCAAAGAGAAGGTATAGGCGGCCGACGGACCGTGTGTGTGCGTGCGTGCGTGCGCGTGTGTGTGTGCGTGTGTGTGTGCGCGTGTGGGCCGTGGCCTGTGTGGCTACATGCTAGCGATCGCCGGAACAACTCCGGTGGGACTTTACAGTTTTTAATCGGCGGCTCTCCCACAGACGGGCTCATCACGCGTTTAACACAAGCAAGCCTTTAGCGTCGCGGTGCTTTAGCGCACTTCCCCTTGTTAAGACTTTAATCTGCTTCCTGTTTGAGCTACCCGTCGCTAGCTTAAAAAAGGGGGAGGCGCTAATTAGGTGGACGTTGGGGGTAGGGGTGGAGGGGGGGGTGGTCGAGGAGGGTGGAGGGGGGAGGGCAGGATCAGCACGTTGCTTGGGATGGCTGGGACGGGCTACAAGAGAATCACTCGGTGCGATGCGAAGTCCTCAGCTTGTGTTCTGCTGCTGACTTTACTCCTTTTGGCTAATTTATCTCACTTGTTGTGTAGAAAAGTACAACTATTTTTAGCTTCATGGTGGCTTCATGGCTGATTGTGGCTGGTTTTATGAATCCATTTTTTTACATCCACTGACACATAGGAGAGATGCTTAACTTTCAATCAATACCAGCCAGGTGTTATTAAAGGTACTATAAGTAATAATCAGACAATCAGAAACTAATATTAGTTCTAATCATAATTAAACCTTGTACACATTTAAAAAAGCTATGAAATATATATATTTTGTAATTATCCACGCTTACATGTCACCTTTTTCAAATTTTCCACGAAATCCGACCCGACTCAAATATAAGAGAAATCAGCCCAAAAGCTGTTCTACACAACAGAGAGAGTCGGGGAAGCTCTCATGTTTTAACTTCAACCACAACCTGCTACAACCTGCTAGAACTAATATTAGTTTCTGATTGTTATTGTCTCAACCCACGGAGCTCAGAATGCACTGATTCTTACTTATAGTACCTTTAAGTTAATATATTATGGGCAAACTGAGACATAATGTGCATTGTTTTAAACGCATAAAACGGTCAAATGGCCCATAAGGATATTAATTTACCCTCTCGGCATCACAGTTTGACAGCATTATATAATAATGGAGACTTGCTTGTAATGTTGCAATGCCGAGAGCGTCGTTCCCACAGTGATTTCACACGACAGTGTTTTCAAAATAAGCCGCCGCATCAGCAACTGCAACAGCCGATTTCCTCTACAGATCTGCCAGTAATCTGCGTCTGTGTGGGTGGCTGGTGGGGGGGTGGACTCCTTCAAAGCTGCTTTATGGAAGTCATCCAGTAAGGATTATTAACTCTAAGCTAAGAGCAATTAAAAGAAGAATAGAGAGGGGATATGGAGAGCAGGGTAAGCCATGAGAAAAACAGAAAAGCTTTAGTTTTGTTCTTTCGTGACAACGGAAAACGCAGACGCTCGCTTGTTTTCCAACGTCGCACCAGAGCGGGCTTCGTCTTACACAGCGCTCTGTCTGCCTGTCTGTCTGTCTGTCTGTCTGTCTGTCAACACCTGGGTCTTTTCTCTTATCCTGGTGTGTTTTCATTTTCGACACAGACACATATCTGCCCAGCAACAAGCTTTTCCTCCTTCCGACGGGTTAATCCTTTTTTGGGTTTGCCTGCATGTTCCTGTTACTTATGTGAACGTTTTTTTCTCTCTTTCTCATTGTTTATCTTCCTCCCTTCCTCCCTCTTTTCCCTCCTTCCCTCTCTGTCCATCATGTGAAAATGAAAAGTGATGACGCCACAGTCCTCCATTATTCACCGTTGCAGACACCACAGTCTGTAGTCCTGTATTTATAAAAACTCCTCCTCCTCTGTAAACATACTCAATCGAGGCATTGATCGATCAATTGATCCAGAACCTCCCATCTTCATCTAGGCCCTGAGGGACATAACCAGAGCCACTCTGTAGGGGCAAACCTTTTCTGTGTCCTGACCACCCCCCCCCCCCCACCACAAGCAGGAACACACCTGACCAGGAGTCAGTGTTGTCCTGTAACCTCTATGGGTTCTGGTCTCAGCCTCAAATTCGTCCTGAACACCTGATACATAGAGCGACTTGACCTGTGCTGCGTCTTGAAGAAACTCAAGACATGATTCCCATTGGCTGCCAGCCTTGTCACTCACGGACATGTAGTCTTAGCACTGGTGTGACAAGGGTGAATCAGGTTTAATCACCATTAAAAGCATTTTTTTGTCAACATGGTTTTGTTTTTTTCAAGCAGTATTGTTCCCCGTGTACAGTCTGTGATTGGTCCTGCTTGCATGCCAATCAAGACTGAAGCGAAAGGTCCCGCTTCACACCACATGAAGTGGCTTGGGTTGCTCCAATACAACGACACAGGAAGATGATAATAAACTGGTTTATTGCAGAGTTGTAGTTGTTGTAGACAGAGCAAGTGAAAGATGCTGACATGTCAGAGTGTGTGATGGCTGGTTGAACCTGTGTGCCTTGATTAGCCAATGCACCACAGGTCTGCATCCTCACCCAACCCCAGACTAACCAGCCTGACTGGTTAGAGTCAGGCTGGTTAGGATAAAGATAGGATAAGATGCTAGGATAGTACGAACATCCAAGAACATGCAAGATGCTACACAATGCTAAGTACAATTTCAGTACAGCTGAAGTTGTTGAGTGACAGCCGCCCCTCCCTTGATGTCTTCCCAACCAGGAGCTGCGCTCCCGGGAGGAGGAGCTGTCGCGGGCGGCCCTGCAGCAGAAGTCCCAGGAGGAGCTGCTGAAGCGTCGGGAGCAGCAGCTGGCGGAGCGGGAGATCAACGTGCTGGAGAGGGAGCTCAACATCCTCATCTTCCAGCTGAACAAGGACAAGCCCAACGTCAAGAAGAGGAAGGGCAAGTTCAAGCGCTCCCGCCTCAAGCTGAAGGACGGGAACCGCATCAGCCTGCCCTCAGGTAAGCGTGTGTGTGTGCGTGCGTGATGGTGGCGGCGATATGACTTCAAATCAATATAACTCTATAAATGATAATGAACGAATATTTATTTTATAAACTTTTCTTAACAGAATTTAAGAATATACCACACACAGAAACTATTTATGGCTATTAATAGAATATTTGGAACAATTGAAATTAACTGAATTAACCGACATGGGCAAGATTAGGTCGGTGAGATGTTGTAGATATCGGTTTCAATACATTCTCAGTGAATTTTCCCTTTCCCTTTCCTGTATAAATTATATATAATTTATAGTTTATATAATTTACATAACTCTTTTCATGCTTACTTGTATGCCATGCCTTTACAATGCTCGTTTGTTGTGATGTCACAGATTTCCAGCACAAGATAACGGTGCAGGCGTCGCCCTCCATGGACAAGAGGCGGAGCCTTCACAGCACAAACTCCTCCCCTCCCAGTAGCCCCACCCTCATCCCTCGACTTCGAGCCATTCAACGTAAGACCACCTCTCTCACTCTCTTCTACTCACAGCGAGGGTCGGCCACCGCCATCAAGTGGTTCACATACGAGGACATCCATGAATAGGATTAATGTGAATGATATTCCAAAGAGATGGAGTCTATGGCAGTTTCTTTATGACAAATCTGATCCTTCCTTCTTGAACATCAGGATTCAGATGACATCAGGATTCCCCCTTTTTCTATCTATCCATCTATATCTGTCTATATCCATGTATATCTGTCTATCTGGTATCTATCTATATCTACGTATGTATATCTGTCTATCTACTGTATCTATCTGTCTCTGTCTCTTTGTTTGTCTGTCTGTCTTTCTCAGTCTCTCTCTGTCTTTCTCTCGGCTCTCACACACACACACACACACACACACACACACACACACACACACACACACACACACACACACACACACACACACACATAATTATTATTGATAGTGGCTTTTGAAACATGTTGTGAATGTTCACCGTTCAGACTCCACATACTGTGACTCCTAGTGAATGTCAGAATTTTCCTACCTGGACAACAAGCGATGACGACAACAGTACCCTGTTACAGATGACGAGAATGAGAGTGTTATGCTTCCCTCCCTCAGTGCAGAGTCGTCCGCCCAGGGACACTCGCTATGTTTACCAGCAGGAGGTCGATCTGACCAGCGAGTTTCATGCTGCAGACCGCTGCTCAGGGCTCAGGAGCCAAGGCAAGCCCGCGGCTGCTCTGTCGCCCCCCCCTGGCACAGAGAGCAAACAGCGCCTTGTCTGTGGTGTTGGTTGGCTATTAACGTGTGTGACGATGGGAAGGTGGTTGTGTCTTTGTGTGTGATTGGCTCACCGGTCTGGAAACAACTGGGTGTTTGATGATTGGTGTTGCCCAGCGATGTGTGGTTCTTCTAACCGGTGTACTGCTGTGTGCCACGGCCTTAAATGTGTTCAGGATGCCTTCGCTTCACCTTAACAACTGTTTTTTTGGGGGGGTTTTTGTGTGTGTGTGTGTGTGTGTGTGTCAATAACCTCAGTTTCGGGTGTGGTCGTCTCACAAATTAGATTTATATTATTATCAATCATGTTTAACTATTAAAAAGTTGCTGTGAAGTTTTCCAATCAACACTATGTAGACGGGCCAGAAATACACTTATTAGAATCCCCTTCTGAAAGCTTTTGATAAGCAGTTGTCTTCATAGGATATCTCCATAATGCAAACAGAAAACAAGGCGTGACTCCGCCCCTTAGCTCTTTATAGTTCCGGTCCAGGGTCTGTGCCGTGCCCCCCCCAGAAGTTCTTCTACACAGTAGCACTGCTTGATCTGGGATAGGGGGTCCGACTCTTTAGTTACATTAAACCAAATTCAAATGTGGTGTGGGCGTCGCGGGGTTGTGTGGGCAGGGGGGTGGGGGGGGAATGTGTATCCAGTAACCGTGACGACCGCGCGGTCTCATCCTGACAGTGACCCTGGACGAGAGCAACCGAACGTGGGGCCGCAGCACCCTCTTCAGGCCGGAGGAGTTTGACGACGTGAAGAAGGGGATCAAGAAGAAGGGTCGCACCTGGGGGCCCAGCTCGGTGCAGAGCAAGGAGCGGCCCGCCTCCGCCGAGAGGTGGGGCACACACACACACACACACACACACACACACACACACACATGTAGAAACACGCACGCACGCATGCATGCACGCACACAAACATGTACGTAAGCACACGTAGACACGCACACACGCACGTACACACACCACACGCATTCATTCATTACATGCAGATGAGTATATTTTTCATTCATTCATAATATGTAGATGTATTTTTGCCGGAAGTTGTGGACTTCTTGTATTTTACAGAGCATTTCCCCTGTTTGTAAACTTTATATATTTTCGGAAAAAAAAAACATTTAGTCAAATATAACAAAATAAAATTTTCATAAATGTGTGTGTGTGTGTGTGTGTGTGTGTGTGTACCAGAGTGCGGCCCCTGTCTGATGGCAGTAACCCGTGGTCCACTAGCCTGGTCAAGGGCCAGAAGTCGGTCCCCCTGGCTGCCCTGTTTGCTGAGCAAGGTGACGAGGCTCGTGGCCATCTTGTTTTTCTTATTTTAGTGATGATGTGACATTGTAGTGAAATGGATTGATCCTGGTCCAAATCTTGACTTAAATGCACACATTTAGGATGTGATGTAAATGTGGACCCAAATCGCCCTCTACAGGTTAAACGCGTGCTATTGCATGCAACAGTTGCTGGCCATTTCAGGTTCCCAAATCTGAAGCTAGTGAAGATAGTGAAAGCCTAAACAGTGATATAGTTATACTATATATGTATATATCTACCTAAGTATAAATTAAATTAACTAGGTATCCTATATGTGCAGTGTTACTGTAGGGTTCAGGGTACAATTCTAAAAACATAAAATGTGTATTACATGTATATTATTCAGAACAAAAAATGTTTCTCACTAAATTTGAATTATTTGCATCAATTTCATGTACGTAATGTTGTTAATGCTCACATTTTGCACACTGTTAATCTACTGAGTACATTTTTTAGTTTATTCATAAGAGATGTGTATGTGTGTGTGTGTGTGTGTGTGTGTGTGTGTGTGTGTGTGTGTGTGTGTGTGTAGTGTGTGTGTGTAGTGTGTGTGTGTGTGTGTGTGTGTGTGTGTGTGTGTGTGTGTGTGTGTGTGTGTGCAGCGCCACCTGAGCTCAACTACCACTAGAGCGT
>PIJE02002936.1:49623-51553 GCA_002895965.2 Coryphaenoides rupestris | reverse complement strand
CATAGGAGAGAGTGAGAGATCGTGCGATTGAGAGACTAAGCAAGCAATAGAGAGCGAGAGACAGAGGGAGATCGGTGAGAGGGAGAGCGAGAGAGATAGAGAGAGAGGGGAGAGACACAAAGCCAGAGATAAAGAGAGAAAGACAGCGAGAGAGAAAGAGAGTATGACTGAGAGAGACACAGAGAGAGAGAAAGAGAGAGAGAGAGAGAGAGAGAGAGAGAGTGAGTGAGAGACACAGATAGACAGAGAGAAAGAGTGAGTGAGTGAGTGAGTGAGTGAGTGAGTGAGTGTGTGAGTGAGTGAGTGACACAGATAGAGAGAGAGAGAGAGTGAGTGACACAGAGAGAGAGAGAGAGAGAGAGAGAGAGAGAGAGAGAGAGCGAGAGAGAGAGGAGGAAGTGTGGGAGCTGCTCCGGTGTACAGGCAGCAGGCTCGTATCTGAGCCGCTGTGCTTGGCAGCCGCTGTGATCAATATAAATAGAACCAAATGGGTTTGTTATAAAATTGTCAAGAGTTGTAAATGATCCCCAAAGACAAAACTGGAGCATAACAGGACACACGGTATTATGAACAAGTACAAACAAGATTCCATTTAGTTAATACAACGCACCCACACACACATGCACACACACGCACACCGACACATACACACACACACACACACACACACATACAGTACATAGAAAGGCAAACAGACACATGCACACTCACTCACCAGAACGGTCATTTAGCCGGCACATGATAAACTGGGCCAGGATATTACATTAAAGACCTATTTATGTTTTATTTTTTTAAAAAGGAGGGATTATTCTATAACAGTATGAAGAAGAAAAAAAAAAATATGTGCATAGTGGGCTCAAGTGTAAAGCTATTTTGGGCTCCATATAGGGCTGACACTATGGGGAGGGAGCAGAGTGGCTTAGCAAGCATACATGCTGCCCCTTGTGGTTACAACACGTGTATTCATCACTTTTTCTTTTCATCCGTTGTTTGTTTCTTTTTTTTTCTTTTTTTTTTACGTATTCAGAGTTGAAACTACAACGTTTTTTCTTTTTTTTTCTTTCTTTCGTTTCCTCCTTCAGCCTCGATATTATATTCTTGTTTTTTCCGCCCCCCCCCCCCCCCCCCCCCCCCCCCCCACCCCCCGTTTTTCTGCGTGGCCGGGTTCAAATAAATTATCTTTTCTTGCCAGGTAAAGTGTGTGCAGACGGAGATTTCACTGATTCCAGCGACTTATTGTATTATTATAACGCAGGGCCGGGATTAAAGGGGAGAAGACGAGGGCTCGGAGAGGCGGGATGAAGGCGGGCTAAAGTGCTGCGCTGTGCATTCTATACACAAAGACTTTTCTTCCTCTTCTTCTTCTTCTACTTCTTCTTCTTCCATATGCGTATTATGCACCCCCACCCCTCCCCCCCCCTCCCACACCAATCCTTCTCCACAAAACGGGTGCAGCACCTTGAGCTAAAATATTCAGAGATATCTTCTTCCCAACTAACTTTTCAGGTAAAACAGTAAAAAAAGAAAACGGGTGGAGAGATCTAATGTGTGTGTGTGTGTGTGTGTGTGTGTGTGTGTGTGTGTGTGTGTGTGTGTGTGTGTGTGAGAGAGAGAGAGAGAGAGAGAGAGGGGAGAGAGAGAGAGAGAGAGAGAGAGAGAGAGAAGAGAGAGAGAGGGAGAAAGAGAGAGAGAGAGAGAGAGAGAGAGAGAGAGAGAGAGGCAGAGAGAGAGAGAGAGAGAGAGAGAGAGAGAGAGAGTAGAGAGAGGAGAGAGCGAGAGAGAGAGAGAAGAGAGAGAGAGAGAGAGAGAGAGAGAGAGAGAGAGAGAGGACTGAGAGCGAGAGAGAGAGAGAGAGAGAGAGGGAAGTAGAGAGAGCTCCGAGTGACTGTGGCTGACTGGTGGCGGCGATTGGGCGGATATCACACAGACT
>PIJE02002936.1:39623-42123 GCA_002895965.2 Coryphaenoides rupestris | reverse complement strand
ATGTTAACTTTCGTTATACTATATGCTAAAATAGAGGCTATGATAAGATACTGTGCTTCACTATGCTATGCTAAGCTATCTTAAAGCAACGTGTCCTGGATAATAATAAATAATATTATTCTGTGATAAGTAGTGGTCGGCGGTCTGGAGGATCTGGTGCCGTGGCTACAGAGCTGCTCACCCCCCTGTCCAGCTCCATGGGCCACGCTAGTACCGGGCTCCCAGCCAATCCACTGGCAGAGATCTGTCATCAATGCCGGTCATCGTCTCTCTCTTTGTGTGTGTGTGTGTGTGTGTGTGTGTGTGTGTGTGTGTGTCCACCTCATCCAGACCAGCCACCACCCAGGTATAGTGTGTGTTGGTGTGTGTGCCTGGGTTTGCTCTTTGTGTCGTTTAACTGTGATCTTGTGTGCGTGTGTGTGTGTGTGTGGTGGTGGTGTGTGAGAGTGTCTGTGTATGTGCCCGTGTGTGTGTGTGTATTTGTGTGTGTGTGTGTGTGTGTGTGTGTGTGTGTGTGTGTGTGTGTGTGTGTGTGCCTGTGTGTGTGTGTATGTGTGTGTGTGTGTGTGTGTGTGTATTGTGTGGTGCTGTGTGTGAGTGTGTGCCTGTGTGTGCCCGTGTGTGTGCCCGTGTGTGTGTGTGTGTGTGCGTGTGCGCGCCTGTGTGTGTGTTTATGTGTGTGACTGTATTATCACCGTGTGTGTGAAAGTTAAGTGTGTGCCTGTGTGTGTATGTGTGTGCATGCCCGTGTGTGTGCGCCTGTGTGTGTGTGTGTTGCCACATATATATCAGTTAAGGTCTGACTGTATTATCACCGTGTGTGTGTGTGTGTGTGTGTGTGTGTGTGTGCATGTGTGTGTGTGTGTGTGTGTGTGAGAGCCTGGTTCCAGTTAGTCCAGCGGTGGGCGGTGCCGTGCGGACCCCCTGCCCAGAGCAGGAAGCGCGGACCTGGGAGGCTGTGTTTGATCTCCGCCCCGCTTTCCTCTCCCTCCTCCCCCTCCTCTCCCGCCTTCCGTCTCTCAAGCGGACCTCAGAAGCCATCACTTTGATTTGTGGTCAGACTCAAGTGCTTTAACCATGCAGACACACACACACACACACACACACACACACACACACACACACACACACACAAACACACACACAGAAGCTTGTATGACAGCATGTATACATACATACACACACACAAATACACGCACACACACGCACACAACACACAACAACATACACACACACACACATAACACACACTCAGACAGCTTGTAATGACGGCATTTATAACCACACACACACAGCCACACACACACACCACACAAATACACGGCACACACGGCACACGCACACCACACACCACAAACACACACCACACCACAACACACACACACACCACGAACATGCAGACATATACACAGGCATATGTACACATACACACACACAGCACACACACCACCATAACACACACAGAAAAACTCACAGACACACTCACGCACACACACACAACCCCCCCCCCCCCACACAACGCACACACCAGTCACACACTAAACAAATAATCACCTAAAACACAACACATACACACACACCTAAACAAATAAGCCACATACACACACCACACATACACACACACGCACCCACGACCAGACGCCCACGACACACACACCACACACACACACACACCATATCATATCCTTGCTAAACGGTCCTATAGCAGCTCAACGAACCACAGCAGACGTAGACAAACGGCCACAAAAAACGGACAATGGATCTGAATGAGGGAGGAACACCTCGCCGCTAGGAAGGAGGATGTCGTACATGGACTGGTCCTCTGTGTCCCGGTCCCATATGCTACCCTGTGCATCTACATGTGAAATGGGAGCCATATAAACCACGTCCTTCACGCTGTCGGGACATATAGCCTACCCGGCGCTAACGCTAACGCTAAGGAGACGGTATGAGGAGGATGATGGTGGAGGCAGGAGGAGGAGGAAGGAGGAGGAGGATGACGAAGAAGAAACTGAAGAAGAAACCGAAGAAGGATCTGAAGAAGAAACTGAAGAAAGAAATAGATAACTAAAAGTGTTCTTTTTAACTGTGAGTAAGAGCAGCACCACAGGGGTGGGTGGTGGTGGTGGTGGTGGACATTTTGCAGCGTCTGCAATAAAAGTGGGAATTTCTGGAGCTTCTCCTTGCATTGGGGGACGGGGTGGGGTGTGTGGGGGGGAGGGGCCGTAGGGGTGGGAGGGGGTGGGAGGGGCGGGTTGGGGTTGTGGGTGGGTGGGGTAGGCCTGGAAGGCAGGAAGAGGATGCTAGAGGCTGGGGGAAGGTGTTGGGGGGCGGCGGCGGCGGGGGGGGGGGGGGTGGAGGGGTCGCTGGAGGCCTGTGGTAGCAGGTTATCTGTTTAAATACACCACCCACCCACCCCCCCCGCCCCAAACACCCCCCCCCCTCCCTCCAACACCCACATCCCCCCTCCATCAAGCACAGAGAGAAGGGCAAACAGGCC
>PIJE02002936.1:19623-37123 GCA_002895965.2 Coryphaenoides rupestris | reverse complement strand
TGTGTGCATGCATGCGCGCGTATGTGTCTGTGTGTGTGTGTGTCTGCACATGTGCTTGTGTGTGTGCATGTGTGTGCATGTGTGTGATTGAGCGGTGTGTGTGTGTGTGCGTGTGTGTGTGTGTGTGCCGACGAGAGAGAGGGGGGGGAGAACAAGGTACTTTTGTCAGTGATATACAATGTTGTTTCACCCCCGCGCAACTTATTTATTAAATATTCCAACATGAGCCAATTTCCTGCTCGGTGTTACCGCACTGTTTTGCACACAAGAGCGGCCCGAAAAGTGTCACAATTAATTGGGCTTTAGTTCCGGGAGATAATTTCCCACTGTTCAGGCAGGCTGTAAAAGCACATCACTGTGCACGTAATTACATCGGAAGGCAGCAGAAGCAGAAGCAGCAGCAGCCGACAGAGTTTATCTCCCAGCCCCCCCCCCCAAAAAATATGAAAGGCTGATGAGCAGAGCGGTTGCCGCGCGCCTCTTGGAAAGCAGCGTTCGTACGTCTGCCCGCGCACGGATGACGGCCTTCAAAGCCGCCAGCTCAGAGCGGGCATCACCGGATGACTTGACGTTTTTGCGTTTTTTTTTTTTTACACACACACACACACACACACACACGCACACACAGACGCACACACACACACACACACACACACACACACACACATGCACAAAGCCCTCGATTCGGAACACTATCAATTATTTCAGCAAGACTGATGAAACATGATATTTAATCGTTGATGCAAAAAAAATCCCGAGCGTATAACAAATATGTATTTTTCAATATTTCACCGGTGTGTGTGTGTGTGTGTGTGTGTGTGTGTGTGTGTGTGTGTGTGTGTGTGTGTGTGACTGTGTGTGTGTGTGCATGTGCGTGACTGTGTGTGACTGTGTTTGTGTAGGTGTGTGTGTGTGTGTGTGTGTGTGTGACTGTGTGTGTGTGTGTGTGTGTGTGTGTGTGTGTGTGTGTGTGTGTGTGTGTGTGTGTGTGTGTGTGTGTGACAGAAGGTTCCGGGGCTGCTGTGGGCTCCACAAGCTGCCAGGGAGTCTGTCAGAATGGCCCTGTTTCCTGCGTCAGCTCTAAAATAGGTCCAAACACAGCAGAGCCACACAACACACACCGGCTATTTACAGCACGCACTCAGTGTGTGTGCACGCCGTTGCCAAGTGTGTGTGAATCACAGGCATAGCTTATTCACCTACAAATTCCTCGCCCGAGAGCGGGAATAAAAAGATGGGGATTTAAAAAAAAAGGAAAAAAAGGTGCCCATGTCAGTGCATACTAATCTATAGGTTAACTCATACATACATCATGTGTGTGTTCATTATAGGCACATTATGCACAGGTGCATGTGGTCATAGAGGTATGGATGTGCTAGGTGTGTGTGTGTGTGTGTGTGCCTGAATCCATGTGTGTATGCGTGTGTGTGTGTGTGTGTGTGTGTGTGTGCGTGTGTGTGTGTGTGTGTGTGTGTGTGAGTGTGTGTGTGTGTGTGTGTGTGTGTGTGTGTGTGTGTGTGTGTGTGTGTGTGCGTGTGCGTGTGCGTGTGTGTGTGTGTGTGTGCGGGTGTGAGTGTGTGTGTGTGTGTGTCCTTGACCTCCCCATATGTAGGTGCTATGCGCGCAGCAGCAGCAGCAGCGCCAGGTAAGGGCGCAGCGCCCTGCTTATGTCACTGCACACACACACACACACACACACACACACACTCCTCCAGCGCCCTCTGCGTGTCCGTGGCGACCGGCAGCCCGCCTTATGACGCACGCTAACGGACACTCGCCGTTCGGCTCCCTCATTGTGGACACGCACACGCACACACACACACACACACACGCACACACACACACACACACACACACGCACACACACGCATACACACGTGCATATACACGCACTCACGCGCAAAGTCCTGATGAACCGATGTGATCGCAGAGGTTGAGTAAGATATCATATTTAACGTGATATATTTAACGTACAGCGGCCACGTCTCCATATGAAGTGCAGGTATGAGGTTGGGGGCGGGGCGGGAAAAAAAGGGGCTTATTTTAGTTCTTTTTTTTAAATCAATTGATGTCAGGGCGGAGGTGAGGAGCTAAAGGAATCACTTTCTCCGGAGCGAGCGCGCCGCTGACAGAGGTCACCGGGAGCCATCTGTGGACTCCAGCCGCTGGAGTCCACCGCCGCCGCAAAGCCGCCGCTGAGCTCACATCCGCACCCTTCAGCGCCATCCTCGCTGTTTGCCCGCCCGCCACCGTATAGGACAGACTATATGAGGTCAGGTGCAGGAAGGAGGGACACGCACACACACACACACGCACACACACACACACACACACACACACACACACACACACACACACACTACCTTCCTCTCTCCCTCACCTCTCCTCTCCTGCACGGTGAAGCACAGCACAGAAGAAGGAAGGAGAGGAGAGAACAGAAGACAGGGGAATTAAAGCACTTTTTTTATCCACATGAGCGGCTGACAGGGAGGTCCAGAGGCAGGAGGGCGTGTTGGTATTCAGACACGCCAGAGACACGCTGGCCCCGCCCCGACCTGCCCCCCCCCGCCCCCGAGCCGGGCGGACGGACGGATGGACGGACGGACGGACGGACGGACGGACGGACGGACGGACGGAGCGTGGCGGCGATGCTCGCTAGGAGAGCAGAGCAGCGAGCCGTAACCCAGTGCGCCGTCCCTATCAGGTGTTTAGTTACCAGAGACTCTCCAGCAGCCCTGATAGACGAGAGGGAGGAGGAGGAGGTGATGGAAGAGGAAGAGGAGGAGGAGGAGGAGGAGGCGGAAGAGGAGGATAAGAGGAAGGAGGAGGAGGTGGAGGGAGTGGAAGAGGAAGAGGAAGAGGAGGAGGGGGTGGAAGACGAGGGGTAGGAAGACGGGGATGAGAAGGAGGAGGAGGGGGAGGAGGAGGAGCAGGAAGAGTAGGAGGAGGAGGAGCTGGAGGAAGAGGAGGAGAAGGAGGAGGAGAAGAAGGAGGAGGATAAGGCGAAAGAGGAGGAAGAGTTGGAGGGGGTGTAAGAGGAAGAGTAGGATGAGGAGGAGGAGGAGGAAGAGGTGGAAGAGGAGGAGAAGCAGGAGATGGTGGAGAAGAAGAAAGAGGAAGAGAGGAGAGGAGGAGGAGGAGAAAGAGGAGGAGAGGAGAAGAAAGAAAAGGAGAAGGAGAAAGAAGAGGAGGAGGAGAAAGAGGAGGGGGAGGAGGAGGAGGAGGAGGAGAAGAAGAAAGATAAGGAGGAGGAGGAGGAGGAGAAGGACGGCAGGAGGAGGAAATAGGGGAGGAGAGGAGAAGGTGAAGGAGAAAAAGGAGGAGGAGGAGGAGGACGACTGGGTGGAGGAGGAGGATGAGGAGGAGGAGAACGGGAGGAGCACCGACTCCTCCAGACTGACAGGAGATCCCCTGCCTCATGTTAAATTAAAATGATTCGGTATGCCTGGCAGGGTGGAGGACGGCGGCGGCGGCGGCGGCGGCGGCGCTTGAATCCTGCGCCTCCGTCAGCGTGTCGGCGTCGTGGGTCCTGTTGTGCTCTCCTCCAGCGCTCCGTCTCCCCGGCTCTCCCACCGAGGAGTATTTATAAACACAACTGTCAGCCTCCATCTGGGTGGAGCAGAGCACTGGATGCACACAGGACACAGTAGCGGGAGTACTGGTGGATGGGTGTGTGTGTGTGTGTGTGTGTGTGTGTGTGTATGTATGTGTGTGTGTGTGTGTGTGTGTGTGTGAAAATAGCAGAGGTCACAGGGTCAGCGGTTTACACCTTTACACCCATGCACTCTATGATTGATGCATGAGTTACCAGTGTATGTGTGTCTGTGTGTGTATGACATACACACACACACACAAATACACTGTATGTGCGTGTGTGTGTGTGTGTGTGTGTGTGCCTGCATGTGTGTGTGTTAGTATACACTTGCCCCAACTCAATCCCCCTCCCCTGCAATCGGTGCCTTGATATTTGTGCATGTGTGTGTGTATGTGTGTGTGTGTGGGTGTGTGTATGTTGTGTGGGTGTGTGTATGTGTGTGCGTGTGTGTGTGTCCGGGGTGTCTCGGGCTTGTGTTGCTCCCTGAACCGAGCAGCTCAGGTCAGCCGCGTGAACAACGTCGGCTTAGGACCCCGCTTTGAACGGGCCAGGCTCTACCCCTGCCTGCCGTCTAATCTATCTGCTCTGGCGGTGGAGGAGGAAGAGGAGGAGGAAGAGGAGGAGGAGGAGGAGGAGGAGGGGAAATCCATAGTCTTTTCATCCTCCTGTGACCACTGTGCCTGTGAGACGGCAGCCGTGGGAATGGAGACGCATCCGGGTAGCCCTGCCTCTGACCTCCGATACACTTCAGCACCACGCAGCAGATAA
Organism: Coryphaenoides rupestris; assembly: GCA_002895965.2. NCBI lineage: Eukaryota > Metazoa > Chordata > Actinopteri > Gadiformes > Macrouridae > Coryphaenoides > Coryphaenoides rupestris. The sequence goes on along the minus strand of PIJE02002936.1, from coordinate 32,760 downwards.
AGAGGGCCACAAGCAGCGCCGCGCACACCGCCCTCTCTCTCTCTCTCTCTCTCTCTCTCTCTCTCTCTCTCAGGCACGCACACACACACACACACGCACACACGTGCGCCTGCAGACACATGCGGACACACACAGACATACACACACACACACACAAATACACACACAAACAGAGAAGCACACACACACACGCACAGAAGCACACAGAGGAACAAACAGACAAACACATACACATACACACACACACACACATACATAATTATGTAGCGATGCAGGCGCGCGCACACACACACACACACGCACACACACACACACACACAAACACAAGCACATACACAGACGCAGGCACACACACAAACACACGCACATACACACACAAACACATGCGCAGACGCAGGCACACCCACACAAACACACACACACAAACACACACACACACACACACACACAACTCACGTGCATGTCCACAGTGTGCAGTACACAACCATCCACCATCCACATCCACATACACATAGACACACACACACACACACATATAAACATAGAGACAAAAGACCTCCCCACAGACGTGTCATTACAGGACTGGTAGGTGAGTGTGTCGCCAGCAGAGCACCAGGGGAGGGGGGCTCTATTAGAGAGGCCATCAGGAGACCGGGGGCCTCACACTGAGTGGTCCCCTCCTCTGGGCCTCCCAGCCACTCCAAGATATGTAACACTTTGCTCTGAATTAATAGAATACTGACTATATACTGTATATATATATATATATATATATATATATACAGTATATATGCATGTTCCAGTGTGGGTGAGTGTGGGTGTAGGTGTGTGTGTGTGTGTGTGTGTGTGTACACTCTTGGCAGCCTGAGGGAGACAGCGGCACCAGACAGAGAGAGAGAGAGAGAGAGAGAGAGAGAGAGAGAGAGAGAGAGAGAGAGAGAGAGAGAGAGAGAGAGAGAGAGAGAGAGAGAGAGAGCGAGTGCAAGCAAGAAAGCAAGAGAGAGAGAGAGAGCGCGAGCGAGCGAGACAGAGACAGAGACAGAGAGAGACGGCACAAGGGGCTCTGGTGTAGTTTAACCTAAATGACTCTTCTGCTCTCGGTTTCCTGGGGATTTTGGAGTGATACCTCCTCCCCCCCCACCCCTCCCCCCCCCCCCCCCACCCCCCCCAACCCCCCCCCACCACCGCCCTCCTGGTTCCCAGGGCTGTCACTACCCATCACCACAACTAGTCCACGACAGCCACAGAGCTTAGTCTCTCTCCATCATCTAATATCTCCACCATTACACCACCACGCCACCATTACACCACCACACCCTGCTGTGGCAGTCGGTGATATTTGAGGCTGGAAGTGTGTTTGTGTGTGTGTGTGTGTGTGTGTGTGTGTGTGTGTGTGTGTGTGTGTGTGTTGTGTGTGTTTTTTCTTTCTTCGAGGAAGTCGGCAGTTATTAAATCAAGTCATACATTCATCACAATGATATGATCGTCCGTGCCAGGCCGCAAAGACTCTAAACTCTATGTGCTGTGTTTTACTTAATTTCAGACGTTATTTCTCTCTCTCTCTCTCTCTCTCTCTCTCTCTCTCTCTCTCTCTCTTCCCCTGTCTCTCTCTGTGGCTCTGTAGTGCCGTGACACTGGCAGCTGCGTTACGGTGTTGGGCGAGCTATAAAGTGTGACAGGGCCCGTAACGACCAAGTGGAGAAATCCACAGGAGGTGAGTTTAGGAGCACCTGAGACGATCTGCTTCTGAGGCTATTCCTCCTCTCGGGTCCATGCGTGTTTATAACGCGTCTCCCTCTGTCGAAGACATAAAAACAGTCCGTTCATTCTGGCCGTTCGTCAGGAAGCTCTGGTCCTCTGACTCTACAAGAGGCCGTCATCAGAGTGACCCAGCAGATGGGATGTGGTTCCTAATGCTGTTGTGGATGTTGTTGTTGTTGTTGTTGTTGTCGGACGCCAGGGGGATTGAAACATTACGGCCAGGCGTCGGGGGGACGCGGCAACAAACAGCATGAATGACGTGGAGTCAGAAAGGAAAAACCGGCGCGCATTCATGCATTTATCTCTCGCTTTGAGTTCAGATCATCTCATTCGTCACAATCCCACCGATTTTTTGGACGAGACCGCGAGGGGAATCAGAGGGAGAGTCAGAGACGGACGGACGAGAGGGCGGTGAATAGGATGCCAGGCGGCGCAGGGCCGAGGTGTCCGCGAGGGGACGTCAGAAGGACAGTCAGCACGACGGAGGGAGACGGACGAGACGCGCGGGGCGTTTGGGATTGTCGGTGCTATTGAATAGCGATTGCCCCAGCGCCTCCCGGTGCAAGGCCAACGCTGTTATAGATCTCGCGTGGGCTAGGTGCGCTGCACACCGCTACTTTCGGCACCTCTGATAGCCTCCCTCCGTTCGGCCCCCGACTCCCCTGATGTGTGTGGCGATGGGAAGCTGTTGGTGCGTTCCCTCCCTTAAGTGTCACCTTAGGGCACCGTTGAATACTGCATAAGTGCGAGCCCGTAATAGATCCTGCTGTGCTATGCTGCTCGTGAGCTCAGCTGGGGGGAGGATCCTGCCATCTCTCCTCTCTCTTCTCTCTCTCTCTCTCTCTCCTCTCTCTCTCTCCTCTCACCTCTCTCTTCTCTCCTTCTCTCCTCTCTCCTCTCTCTCTCTCTCCCCCTCCCTTCTCCCTCTCCTTCCTCCCTCCTCTCTCCTCTTCTCTCTCTCTCTCTCTCCCTCTTTTCCTCTCCCTCTCTTCTCCTCCCTCCCTCCCTCCCCCTCTCTCCCTCCCTCTCTCCCTCCCTCCCCTCTCTCTCCCTCCCTCTCCTCTCTCTCTCCCTCTCCTCTCTCTCCCTCCTCTCTCCTCCTCTCCCCTCTCTCCTCTCTCTCTCTCTCTCTCTCTCTCTCTCTCTTCTCCTCTCTCTCTCTCTCTCTCTCTCTCTCTCTCTCTCTCTCTCTCTCTCTCTGTCTCCCTCTCTCTCTCTCTCTCTCTCTCTCTCTCTCTCTCTCTCTCCTCTCTCTCTCTCTCTCTCTCTCTCTCTCTCTCTCTCTCTCTCTCTCTCTCTCTCTCTCTCTCTCTCTCTCTCTCTCTCTCTCTCTCTCTCTCTCGCATGCATGTGCATCACACCCCTGAACACTGCACTGCCGTGTAGCGACGTACCCCACTTAGCATGCCACCGTATTAGCTTAGCATCGGGGGGGGGGGGGGGGAGAGAGAGCTGTGATGTGGGTGTGTGGGCGTGAGACGCGGGCGCCTTCCTTGCCCTTGCCGTTTATTGCCGTGTGCGCTGGAGCCTAGCCGTGGCCCCGCGGTGCGAGATAGCGGGCGTGCTACTACTACTACCCCCGGTGCGCCGCTGAAGTCGATCCATGTAAACACACAAGCTGAGGGTACCGGGGGCCTGGGCCTGCGCCACCGCCGCCGCCACCGTGAGAAAGAGAGGGAGCGAGAGAAGGAGCGAGGGAGAGAGAGAGAGAGAGAGAGAGGGATGGAGGAGAGAGAGAGTTGCTGCTGCTGCTGCTGCTGCTGCTGCTGCTGCTACCGCATGGCAGGGTGAAGTGTGTTCATTTCCTTATTTATTGACTCACTCGCTTTTCTCTGAGTGTTTGAAATTAATAACAGCCAGCAGAAATCAGACAGAGGGATGAAAATCAGCACTTTCCCCGCAGTGAAGCCATTCATCAAGCTAACGAGAGGGGAGACGGGGGGTGGGGTGGCGGTGGGGGTGGGGGGGGGGGGGTGGGGAGCTGGGGGTATGAGGGGGAGAGGGGGGAGAGGCGGAGAGCGCACGGGGGGTGGGGTGGAGGAGGAGGAGGTGGCGGAGGAGGAGACTGTGGCTGTATGTATGTATGTATGGGGAGAGAGGGGGGGAGGTGGAGGAGGAGGAGGAAGAGAGGAGGAGGAAGAGAAGAGGAGAGAAGGAGGGAGGAGGGGAGGGAGGAAAGTGAGGGGAGGGAAGGGGAGAGGGAGGAAGAGGTGAGTGAGAGGAGGAGGAGGAGGAAGAAGAGGAGGAGGAAGAGGAGAGGGAAGGGAGGGGAAGGAGGAAAGAGAGGAGAGGAGAGGAGGATGACGTTGAAAATAGAGACGAAGGCAGAGGAGGAAGCGATGTTTGAGTGGAGGGAGAATGCAGATCGCAGCCGTAAAGAGCGCCGGGGGGGGGGTGGGGTCGGGGGGGGGGAGGAGCGAGGAGCTTGACATTGATGTATAAATAGAGGGGGCGGCGGGAATGGCAGGAACGCCTCACGAGTGGACGGCTGTGGCGCACAAGTTATGGCAACACATAAGCTCTGTCTTTATCTATTAATGCCCCGCGCCTTTACTGCCCATGTTAATGGCTAATGTGTGGACCGCTTGGCGGTGACAGGCTCATAGGCGTTATCCTGACGGCATGGCCGGACTCTCGCCCTGGTGGCATAATGGGCAGGGGCCAGAAATGGCACGCGGCTGCCCACTAAGAGCCCGCTGCCGGGATGGCCGCGGCTCAAGGGAGGGGGGTGAATCAGTTGACCCACTACAGTAACAAAAACCGGGCTACAGATATAACACAGCGCATTGTTCAGGATGTTCACGATTTGTTTTGGCTCCTTTTCACCTCCAATAGACAATACACATAATTCATTCAGCATTTGCATGTCCTATGATCTGTGATCTTCTTCTTCTTCTTCTTCTTCGTTTTTTTGTAGTCATCGAAGGCTTCATCGTCCCTCCGCGGACCCTTCACCGGCCCTCGCGCCGCAGTAAACTCCGCCCCCCTCGCTGTTTACATCATCAGCAGCACCCTCCTCCTCCTCCTCCTCCACCCCCCCCCTACCGTCCCGAGCAGGGCTGACGAAGCACTTACGGCTCAGCTCAGAGCGGGGTGGGGGAGAACGAGAGAGAGAGAGAGAGAGAGAGGGAGACAGAGAGAGAAAGCAAGACAGGAAGAGAGAGCGAGAGAGAGGGGGGAGGGGGAGAGGAACGCCATGCTGAGAAATCTGACTTGGGGGAAGTAATTAGCAAAGTAGAGTTCTGCCCAATCACCTGGAGGTACACAGAGTGCTGCTTCACACCGCCGCAGAGCGGGAACACTACTCCTCCTCCCTCCTCCTCCTCCTCCTCCTCCGTTTGCCATTTCACATTCGCTCCCTCGCTCGCTGTTGTTTCAGGTGCGCTCTGCTGGCACCACTTTGTATACAGAAAGGAACTTGCTTACTGTAAGAGACTGAGAGAGAGAGAGACTGAGAGAGACACAGAGAGATACTGCAGACAACAGAGAGAGAGAGAGAGAGAGAGAGAGATAGACAAAGAGAAATAATAATATAGAGAGAAAGGCAGAGGGAGAGTGAAACTAACAGAGAGACTACGAGAAATAAATAAGAGGGAGACTAAGAGAGAGAGAGAGTGAGGGGGAGAGAGAGAGACTAAGATAGAGAAATAATAGAGAAAGAGTGAGGGAGAGAGAGAGAGAGACTAAGTGAGAACGAAAGTGAGGGAAGCGAGAGAGACTAAGATAAAGAAATAAGAGAGACTAAGAGAGAGAGTGAGTGAGGGAGAGAGAGAGAGAGACTAAGGGAGAAGGAAATAAGAGAGAGACTAAGAGAGAGAGTGAGTGAGGAGAGAGAGAAGAGAGAGAGACAGACTGAGAGAAATAAATAAGAGAGAGACTGAGACTGAGAGAGCGAGAGAGAGAGAGAGAGAGAGAGAGAGAGAGAGAGAGAGAGAGAGAGAGAGAGAGAGAGAGAGAGAGAGAGAGAGAGAGGAGAGACTACTAGGAGCACCTGTCCCGCCTGCACCACCTGGTCAGCGGAGGTCCTCTGCGGCGGAGGGGAGGTGAGCTCTGAGGTTGCCGGTGACGCACGCCGTCCCCCTGGCTCGCTGTACATGGACGTCTGTATTTTTAACTGTAAACTCAGACCGCGGCGCAGAGCCTCGGTCACTGCCGGCTAAAAATACATCGGCTGCTTCTCCTTCTCCTTCTCCTTCTCCTCCTCCTCCTCCTCCTCCTCCTCCTCCCTCTCTCCCGCTCCCAGGGTTCCAGTTTCCCTCTCCTTTCTGAGAGGCAGGTGGGCCAGCGGAGAGGAGATAACTCCTTGTCTCGGGAGTAAAATCATCCCCCGTGACCTTTGACCCCACAGGAGGTGGGAGGTTGCTTTGGAACTCTCGCTTTTGCTCTCTCTCTCTCTCGCTCCCCCCTCTCTCTCTCTTGGTCTCTCTCACTGTCCCTTTTCTCTCTCTCTCTCTCTCTCTCTCTCTCTCTCCCCCTCTCTCTCTTGGTCTCTCTCACTGTCCCTTTTCTCTCCTCTCCTCTCTCATCTCTCTCTCCCTCTCTCTCTCTCATCTCTCTCTTCTTCCACTCTCTCTCTCATCCTCTCTCTTTTCTCTCTCTCTCTCTCTCTCTCTCTCCCCCTTCTCTTCTCTCTCCTCTCTCCTTCCGTATCTCTCTCATTCTCTCGTCCTTCTCTCTCACTCTCTCGTCCTCCTTCCCTCTCCTCCGACGCCCCTCTCCTCTGGCGGTCTCGATACCTCGACTTCACCTCGTTCATCTGCCGCCCTGAAGATCACACGCTGCTCTGGGTGGATTTCATCCCTCCGCCTCCTCCACCACCCCTCCTACACCCACCCACCCCTCCTGGCTGTGTGTGTGTGTGTGTGTGTGTGTGTGTGTGTGTGTGTGTGTGTGTGCGTGTGCACCATCCGGACCCCTGCACCAGGAATAGTTATAGCTCTCTCTATGTGGGACCGAGCGGCAGCAGCCCCTGACCCTCTGTTGCCATGCAGCGCTAAGAAGAACCGATGGAAATAAAACAGCGTGGCTCTGCGCAGACACATGCAAATACACACACACACATGCATACACACGCATGCGCACACACACCACACCACACACACACACACACACGCATGCACGCAAACACACACACATGCGAGCACAGATGCAAACACACTCACAAACGTGCGCAAACACACACACACACACACACATGCGAGCACACACATGCACGCACACACGTGCCCACAACCCACACACACACGTACACACACACACACACACACACAGAGGACCGTTATATGACCACAATATAAGAAATTAACGTTAATAAAGTATTGAATCTGAGAATCCTACAATTGAATAACGCGCGGACGGCCATTTTAACACTCTTGTGTTAAAGAATTACGTGCGGTGATGCGTTGCTTACGTCTGACCTTATATATACACACACACACGACACACACACACACACACACACACACACACACACGCACACACACATTCACACTATACACGCACTTTAAAACAACTTCTCCCTGTTTGCCCTGTTTCACGGCGTCCCTGTTACACGCTGTTTGTCGCCCTCACACCGCGTACCCGCGCACACACCTGCCTGCTTTGTCTTTGTCACACGTATTCATAGAGCAGGCCGCTCCCCGCAGAGACACAAACCCTACACCCTCACCCTGTCTCCTGACCCACAGAGAGAGAGAGAGAGAGAGAGAGAGAGAGAGAGAGAGGGAGAGAGAGAGAGAGAGACAGAGAGAGGGGGAGATAGAGTGAGAGAGAGTGAGAGAGAGGTGGTGGCGATGCGTTCTTCACATACACACACACACACACACACACACACACACACACACACACACACACACACACAGACACACACAGAGAGTGGACACCCTCTCCACCAGCAGATATCCAGCCGAACGACATAACACACAACTCGTCTTCTCACTCACTGGGCGTCCAACCCCCACGTTGGTGTAAATACATCTCCAGCAGGCTCATATTTCACTTTCACAGCGGCGCTGTCAGGGTGGCGTGGTGGTGCTGGGTGGTGCTGGTGGTGGAGGTGGTGGTGGTGGTGGTGCTGGGTGTTGGTGGTGGTGCTGGGGCCTACGGGTGGCCGCGGCCCCCGCTCAGGACATTCTTTCCCCAGGCAAGGACACCGGGACCTGGCTCTCCGTCTTCCACGCTCAGCCTGTCCTCCCGGAGCTATATACGCGGCCAGACTGCCGCTCGACCCCCGCCGCCACCACACTGCGCTCCAATGCACCGCGCACGCATGCACGTATGTGCACGCACACACACACTCAGCCATACTGTACATACGCACACACACAGGCACACTCACACACACACTCGGAGATGCACACGCACACACGCGCACACGTATACATACACACACATACATGTACGCACACTCAGACATAGCCACACACACACACTCTCATACGTATACATACATACACAGTCAGATATACTCAAGCACACACAGACGCACACACACACACTCACAGATGCATATACGCACACACACACACACACACACACACACACACGTACATACAAGTATGCAAACACACACGCAGAGGTGTACACATACACGTACGGAGACACACACGCTGACATACATACGCAAACGATATCGACGTACACATCCGTACGGAAACACACACACACACACACACACACACACAGCACACACACATCACACGCACATACAGTACATGCACACCCATGACCTCAAGCACACACATGATACTCACACTCAGACCGGCACCACCTCAGGCCAGACGCATGGATTTATTTGCATAAAACAAAGACATGACGACACCCCGCTTATCCGGCCCCATGGTCACGTGACCAGATAGTGGGCGGGGTCTGAGGGGCAGCAGTAGCGCCCACCCGGTCTGACCGGCGCTCCTGATATATGAGGCTGACGGAGACAAGGCGGCCTCATGGTTTTCCACTTTCATCTGACTAGCGTCTGGCCCCTTGCTGTTGTTTATACGCTGGGGTGGAGGGATGGGGATGGAGGTGTGGGGGGGGGGGGGGGCAGCCCGACGATGAAGGAGGAGAAGAGGAGGAGGAGAAGGAGGAGGAGGAGGAAGACGAGGAGCCGGAGAAGTCCTTAAGACACTTCATCTAAAGATGATTTGTCCTTGTCTTCCCTGACGGCTTTTGTCTCGTCTCCGCCTCCCCCCCTCCCATTTCCCCACTTCACCTCCACCCCCCACTACCCCCCCCTACCCCCCCACCACCTCCCCACCTCCTTCCTGAAGTTAAGTGGAACTGGATCGGCGCCAACACGCAATCTCATGTCCCACTTAGAACCAATCAGGCAAATAACACTGTATACACACACACACACACACATCACACACACACACACACACACACTCAGACACACACACCACACACACACACACACACACACGTGAATGAGTCTTCTAAATGAAGTTGTGTGCTAATCAAAGCCTTTCATCCCCAGGCATCACGTGCAAGGCCCCGCCTCCTGAACAGATCGCTCGCTGGGTGGAGGGCGGGGGGGCTCTCTCTGTTGTGGGGGAATCAGCCGGAGTCCAGATCGGCCCAGAACCCCTCTGCCTGCCTCTGTACTGTACATTGATTATAGAGAGAGAGCACCATGGGTTCCAACTGAGACCCCTGCCGTTGTCCTACGCCGTGTTTATCTGTGCTGTTTATCCGCGGATTACTTCAAGTTACACATTGTGTGCGTCACTTGTGGTGAATTCACGAAGGAAGAGGCGTACAACTTCACACAAAAACACGCTAATGTATACGGGCCGCGTGAGAAAGGGCGATGTAACTGTATTACGTCATGCGTGGTCCCGATGACCCCCCCCGCCCTCCCCCCTCCTCCACCCCCCCGCTGGTGAGCTTAACTTCCATTCCCCCCCCCCCCGCCCCGCACAGTCACACGGGCACACAACGAGCTAAGGTTCCCGGGATGAGGTTTCGTTCCCAAGGACGCTGGTTTTATTCCCAGCCACGGTGAACCTGGAGTCCCCTCGGAGAGCTGCAGTCCGCTGAGCTGCTGCTGCTTGCTGAGCTGCTGCTGCCGCTGCTGCTGCCGCCGAAGGCTCGGATAGGAGTGGATCACGGAGGAAGCTGCTGTTTATTATCTCGTGGCGCCATGACTAATGCATGACCATACATACGCTCATACGGTCAAACCGTGTCATTTGTAGCCTATTATGGATTATTTGTGCAGGGAAACGCCAGACCACTTCCGACCGAAATAAAATAGAATAGAATGTATGAAAAAAGTTTTTTTTATAAAAATAATACCAATCAAACTAATAATAATCATGAAAATCATAATCATGATAATCTTAATAATAACTTTGATTGGTTGATACACTGGAATTGAACTAAATGAAATAGATTGCGTCTCGTACCTTCAAAAGCCATCAGCATGGATGAATGAGGATTGACATCACAGATGGAGGAATTTTCTGGAGGACCTATAGAGAAAGAACACATACATTTTTATAGATCAATGTCCATAAAGTCACACACACACACACACGCGTGCGCACACACACACACACACACACACACACACACACAGACAGACGTGACAACCAAAGCAACATTCTAAACGTGCAAAACTCATCGTGCTGAACATCGAATCTGAGATATTTCATTATTTAATTTAAATGTAACTGTTAAATATAGCTGATCAAAGTACATGCAAAGATATACAGAGTAGATATGAGTAAATAATTAATCATTATTTTTGTCATTATTTTGTCTGTTTTTATGGGTGTGTATCTATAAGCGTGTGTGTGGTGTGTGTGTGTGTGTGTATGAATATGCATGTCTGCTTGCATGCGGGCGTGTATGTGTGTGCACACATCTGCTCGTGTGTTTGTGTGTGTCTGCTTGTGCGTGTGTGTGTGTGTGCATGCGCGTGCGTGTACAGTATGTGTGCGCGCCTGTGTGTGTGTGTGTGTCTGTGTGTGTGGAAATGGATACTCGTGTGGCTGCATGTGTTTCACCGCCAAACACACGTCCAAAAAAATAATAATAAAAATAAAAAAGGTCACATTAAAACGCGGACAAACTGTCCCCCACAGCCAGCCGGGCCGGCGCGTTGTTTGAATAACGTCACGCTCCTACGGTGGGTAGAAGATCCTAAATGACCGGCTTCTCAAATAAATGCCACATAATTCAGTTTTACAGGAGTCTACACAAACACCAGCGGAACCGCGGCGATGACATACGGACCCCTTCACCGGGGCCTCGCTAGCGCTGAGCCAGCGGAATCACGCTCTCTCTCTCAGCGTAAACACAACACAACGCGACCACAACACAACACAATGCAAACATTTTACATCTGCGTGTGAATATTTCTTCCGGGGGGGGGGGGGGGGTCACGCTTGCACCTTCTTCGAGTTCAATAATTAATGCGAAACGCCGAAGCAGCGCCAGCAAACCGCGTGAGAAATGAGAAGCCGGCGTCTATACTGTGTTGTTGTTGTTTTTTTTTGGCGGGATACGGTCGGCCGGAGTGATCTCGCGCAGGAAGTGATGTCGTCCGCACGCACGCACACACACGCACACACACACGCACACACACACACACACTACGGTCTGCTGATGTACAGTATGGGCGCCTCGAGCTGAAATAAAGAGCCGAAGTTAAAAGGGAACGTAACGTCGAGCTTTGTTAAAATAGCAGCGAAATTAAACGCAGTTAACGAGCCAACGTACCGCGGGGGTCTCACGAAACAGTCGGAAAGCTCATTTGTTATCCCGTTCGGGTTTAATATGTAAAGCCAACATTTAATTTGGCCGAAAATCCTGTTGTATTCACATTATACCATGAAATCAAACACACGCCCCCTAACCTGCGCTAATACGGCGTTCATTTTAAAGTCTCCATGTAAATCAAACACACTAACCTGCGCTAATACGGCGTTCATTTTAAAGTCTCCATTCACGAATATCTGACTCTACAGTGTGAAATAAGCAGGGGATTAAAGGTAGCTACTGTACTAGTATATACCTTTTCCCTTGACTTTTTTTATTTTTTACAAAACGTAAGCCGGCGTTTAATTCATTTCAGCCACGGTCCCTGACTGAGACATATAACATTACCTGAGCAACTCATTATCACCACAACCTGCAGCGAGACGCTCTCAAGGACGACGGTCTAATGACGACGCCGCGCACGCGTATCCTCTGCCCCGTCTGAAGCGCTGTTCGACTTTCTGCCACCCAAAAGAGGATAGCGTTTAAAAAATAGTCCCTGATAGAATAAATGCATCTAAATTGGGCCTGGTTGTCCATTTAAACCAGAGAAAGAGTGTGTGTGTGTCGTGTGTGTGTGTGTTGGGGGAGGGGGGGGGGGTGTAGGTGGGGGGGGGGGTGTATTTGTGCCTCTCAGCTACAGTGTAAAGTGCGAAAAAAGAGCTTTTAAATTCTCCACATTCATTATGAATGGGGACGGGTGGGTTGCAAAGGTGGCAGAGCCATGAAGCTTGATGAATGGACCCTCAGACAGCTGACCACTGTTTCCTCTCACAGTCTCTTCCTCTCTTCCTCTCTCTCCCTCTCCTCCGCTCTCCCTCTTCTCTCTCTCTCTCTCTCTCTCTCTCTCTCTCTCTCTCTCGCTCTCTCTCTATATATGTATGTCCTGCTTGGTATATCTTATATCCTCCACCTTCTGCTGCTGTGCTTCCATCAAGGGGCTGGAGCCAATTACTAAATATTATGAAGGCTGCGATGTATTTCAACTCGATGAAATAGAAAAATAAATAAAATAAATATATAAATAAAAATAAATTAGAGTAAAATAATTAGAGAAAATAAAGATAGAAAAAGAGAAATAATAAGAAAGCATAAACCCACAGTCAAATGTTTTATCAGTGGTGGTAACTTCGCCACACTGCTTAAAATCCTGATTTCCCAAAGACTCAATTGTGGTGGCAATTAACAGTAGAAAGTCTACCTTACTGTCATCTACTTTACCGCGGCGTACGTACGTACATAAACAGATTGTTTTTATGTTGAATACATACATACATTCATCATAATGCCTTTGAAAATAAAAAAGTGTGAGTTGAGATTTCTTGGGGGAAATACGTTATGCTGTAAAAATACTTAATACTGTAAAAACTTCTTTCAAATATATCTCAGCTTATAACACACAATTATACAGGCACACACACACATTATACATAAATATATATATATATATATATATATATACAGGGATGTAGGAAGTGTATGTGATATTTGTATAGGATGCATGTAGGATATTTACGATAGCATTTAGGATGTGTATATACTGTATACTATATAGCATGTAGGCGCATGTATATATTATATAAATGGTGGATTTATATAGCGCTTTTAACC
>PIJE02002936.1:7123-14623 GCA_002895965.2 Coryphaenoides rupestris | reverse complement strand
ATGAAACTTTTGACAATTTGTTTCCAAAAATGAAAAACATGACCAAAAAAAAAAAGCTCGACTCAAACAGTCGTCAGACTTCATTCAGCAAACCCCCTTTCTCCTCATGAAAGAATACAAATAAAAAAAAAGGACAAATTAGTTCTTGGTCTAGTGGGTGTGTATATACGTGCGAAAAGGAAAAAAAAAGTTTCTAATCAAAACTTTTTTTTGTCATAAAGGTTGATTTAATCGGCTGCTATTCTTTTCTCACGATAACGTCGAGACTCACATGAAAAACTCCGGGGATGAGGGGTTGTTGTCGCTGCTGGAGCCGTTTTCTCGGAAGCCGCTGCTGATCAGCTTCTCGTACTTGTCCTTGTAGGCGTCCCTCTCCCGGACCAGCCTGGAGATCTCCTGCTTGAGGTGGTCCACCTGCTGGATCAGCTGCGTCTTCTCGCCCTCCAGGACGTGCCGCTGCTGCACCCGCTTGTACCGACACGACTGCGCGTAGCCCCGGTTCTTTAGGGTCCTCCTCTTCTGTTTCAACCGGATCACCTCTTCCTTGCTGACCCCCCGTAGCTGCCGGTTGAGCTCCCGCACGGACATGGTGACCAGCTGGTCGTCCGAAAACCGATCATCCAAATGCGAGTGCGGGTGATTCAAGCCCGAGTTGCCGGACTGGACGCCGGGCGTCTGGTGGTGGCCGCCGCTGCCGCCGTGGTGGTGGTGGTGGTGGTGGTGCGGACCCCCGTTCTGGGCTGCGGCGGCGGCGATCACCGCGGACACCACCGCCGCGGCGGAGCCCATCTCCTCCCCGGCCATGGCGCCCCCGGGTCCCGCCGCGCCGGCGAACTGCTGCCCCCTGGTATAGCCATCGAACGACTGGAGCTGGTGGGTGCTGTTGATCAGCGCCTCGACCGCGTCTTCGGGGCTGAAGCCCAACGCCTCTGGATTCAACTGTTGTTGATAACCGGACATCCAGTAGAAATCCTCCAAGTGTGCCTTCTGTTCGCTCCCCGAGCCCGGACTGGGCGCCGAGAAGCTTGGGGAAGGGGGCACCGAGCTGCAAGGCGTGCTCATCGGGGTGGAAGACAAGGATCCCCCGGCGATAAGGCGACTGCACTGGCTGATGTTGCGATCGGGCTCCACCGGCTCCTTTTTCACTTCAAACTTCATCAGATCGAAGTCATTAACATATTCCATGGCCAGGGGACTGGTGGGCAGGTCGGAGTTGCTCATTGCCAGCTCTGATGCCATCTTCTTGCTGCTGCTGCTGTTGCTGCTGCTGCCGCCGCTGCTGCTGCTGCTGACAGTCCTCCAGGCGGGCTGAGGAGCAGCTGTCACGCCGGGTTGGTTGGGGAGGACGTGCGCCAGTTTGGAGATGTTTTTAAAGCGTTTGCCCTACGAGTGAAAACCCCCCCTCCCCAAAAACAGGCGCAGTAAGTCCCGCTGTGGCGACGGACTCCCCGACGCGTTTTCCCTCCGAGTCGGAGTCTGACGCACGGACACGCGGGTGCCGTGCGCGCCGACAGCACAGTCCCTTTCCCAGCGAGTGAAATTCGGCGGCTTTGAATTTCAAACATTTAACACTTTACGGTTTCTTCATGGATACATTGCGTAAAAACGGAGAGTGGTGGTGCTGGTGCTGGTGGTGGTGCTGGTGGTGGTGGCGGCGGTGGGAGTGGGTGGGGGGGGGGGGGGGGGTCCGGTAAAGAACGCCGAAGGAAACGAAGGGGGGCTAAATGGAGCCGCGCATGTACTGACTGTAATGTGCCTCTGACTTGCGGGGCTGGTTTTTTTTCTTTTTTCTTAGAGGGATCACACACACACAGCAAGATGAGTTTAAAAGCATTGCAGTTTTATAGCCGCCCGTGACGTCACCCGCGAAATGGGAGGCGGGCGGCCAATCAGCGGCCACAATCGGGAGCGCTCATTAACATATTAGTGGAGAAACAAAACTTTTGTCAAAGTGTCAAACGAGCTGTCGGGCTGGAGCACAATATTTACGCATTCCTTTAGTTAACTTGTTTAATCTCGATCGATGAGTTACTAATTCATCCAATCCACGTCCTTCATCCAAATCTTTATTTTGTGTGTTTTAGTGTCTATTGCAAAGTCATGAGCAAAAAGTGGATTTAAATTGAGTATGTTGAGGAAGAAAGTGAAGGAAACATTCTCTCTATTTATTTTAAATGTGGATGTGGGTTTCATGAACAAGATATTGATCTTCTTCACCGCGTATTGTGTAGGTGCTGCTATTGTTACCAAAGCCTATAACACAGTAGTCTGATTACATAGATTAAGAAGAACCATACCATGTGTAAATATAAGTAAACGCGGTTCTTCATTATAATTTGAATGGACAATACAACACTATGAATTATAGCAAATTGTTCAGTAGGCCTACATCCATTGTCATGCTGGTTAATATTATTTTTTTTGTATTGTATTGTATTGTATTCCTCGTGGATATTTTCAAACATATGACTGCAAATGTTTTTTGCAGCTATTTAGATAAAATTAAATGCGCAATGGCAAGGAAATATTGGAGACGTGCGGAGACACCTCTGCTGTCCGCTTCTAAAACTCAACAGTGCCACCTTTTGGATGAATTATCGAATGGGCTTATTACAAGGCACACTTAAAGCACATTTATCTAAAATTCAAAACATTATATTTCCAACAGAAACCAAATAATTATAATTATATAATAATTATAACAATGTGGAAATTTGTGAAATCAAATGGTGTAAATTTAAGGACAATATCCTAACCATAACCATAGATCTCACTATGCACAAAATAGTATATAGCCTATGTCGGCGTATTTCACTGAATTAAAACGATATCAATCAGACATTACACCATCATGTTTATTTGTTTTCGCTTTTCAAATTAATATCCACCCAATACGACTCAACTCAAGCGATCATAAAGTTGAGTGAACCCAATGTTTTGGTCACCGCTCTGCATTCCACGGCCATAAAACCTTTATTACACCTGTACATAGCGATACGTACCTGTGACATATCCACATAGTCACAGATTAAACCTCAGTCTTGTAAACTGTACTTTATCTGAGGTCAGAGGTCAATCCGAAATACTTTTAATTAGGTCCCGTGTTCAACACACAACCACAAAGGGGGGTCGAGGGAATGTGTCTTGCTCAACTGGTTTGCTGGAGAAAACTGAATTTGAATCTATTTCTCGATCGGAACTAACCTTTATCTCTCAAACTGTACATTCAAACGTACCGGCCAAGACCATGCAATCACAATATGTCTGTTTTATTTCTTTGTGGGGTATTTTTGTTCCTTTTTTTTTGTCGTCGTCATCAGATGTTGATGTGCAGACAGCAGCGGGAATACTTTTTGCAAACAGTTTTCCCAACATACAGTATCTCCATACGTTGGCATGTGAAGTGATAGTTTCCCCTCCACGACTCACGACTATTCAGTTCACACAAACGAATGACCCCATGCATGCAGGCTCGCCCGCGATCCCAGCACACAACACGGCGCCTTAACCTCAGGACAATCCGGAGACGATTCTCAAGCAGCGCCTCTTATACCGACACGGATATCATGATGTTTCTATTTGCGCCCGTCTCTCTCTCTATCCATCGGCCAAAAAACAGCGACTTTAGCATTCCCGCGCCCTCATCTCTCTGGCTATTTGGGGTGATGATTTCTTCTGCGGCCTCCCCTGACACGGTGCTGACAAATAGTCATTTCATGCCTGTGACAAAATCCTATAAGCATAGCTTCACTGTCTCTGTTTCTCTCCCTCTCTCTCTTTCTCTCTCTCTCTGTCTCTCTCTCGCTCCATCTCTCTCTCTCTCTCTCTCTCTCTCTCTCTCGACGAAAGCAATGAGCTCATCGCTGGAGCCCGGTGTATTTTTGGATTCCTGTGGCCGGGCGGTGTAATGATAGGCCCGAATCATCACCGCTCACATCCCGGCTGCCAAACGCATGTGGAAGATGACCCCCACAATCAGCCTGATGTTTTTAGACGCATTCAGGAAGTTCAACACTTCCCACTCGCTGTCCAAACCGGTGGAGACATGTGTTTCTTCTTCTTCTTCTTCTTCTTCTCGTCCTCCTCGTTACCTCTGCAATATGACATCCCTTTTTTCCCATGGTATCTATATTTATGAACGGTCTTTTTTTTTTTGCAGTTGAACTGCAGTTTTGGTTACACGGTCCATCATTTGGTTCCTGTTGTCGTCACGCTGTCGTGGTTGTCTGGTGATATCTTGTCTGAGGCGTGGCAGTTGAACGCTCAATATAGTACATACGATATTTTTCTCTTTGGCACATAAACATTCACCTCGTCTTCTATTCTATTCTTCCACACGCCGGGTATTCCCAAGGCAAGGCGGTAGAAATGTAAGCACAGAATTCATTCAATACTAAATCGCATATAGAAGAGAAGTGCATCAATAATCAATACGAGAGAGGTGGATCAATAAATAAAGAACCTCCCATCACCACAGCTGAATAAAGGGCTCATGTAAAGCAACAAGGATACTCAAATATTTGATATTTGGCGGCCGAGGAAGCGGCAGACACTGTATCTACTTACTGTACTATTATTCATCTATCGACTGCATCTCCGACCTTTGAGTCTGTACCACCGTCATGCCAAATGCAGCCCATCTAACCTGGCATGCAGTGTCGTCCTTTAAGGGTTAACGTGATATTGTTCGGACGGCGTCAAGCGGAACACGTGCTTTCTATTAGAACGGAAAACAAAAGCGATGTTGAGAGAAGTGCTATTGGTATAGTTCAACAGAGAAGGGATAGATAGATCCCACCGCCGCTATCCATCTCCAGCGGAGCCACACTGGGTTCCCGGGTGTCAGGGACAGCACCAGCCGCACGTCTGATTATTGAATGCGGAATATCGTAGATTTATAGGACTTATGGGCAAAGTCACAGCTATAAGTAAAGAAACCCCATTGTTTTGCTGTTTGTGTGTGTGTGTGTGTGTGTGTGTGTGTGTGTGTGTGTGTCGCGTCTTCCGTTCACGCTTTACCTACGCTAGAGAGAGAGAGAGAGAGAGAGAGAGAGAGAGAGAGAGAGAGAGAGAGAGAGAGAGAGAGGAGAGGAGAGGGAGAGAGAGAGAGGAGGCAGCCAGCAGCAACCGGTCCACTCCCCTGGGGTGCGACCACGGCAGAGCGAGACTAATACACAAACGAAGGGAGAGCTCATTAGTCATGACAGAAGAAAGTGGCAGAGCTAATTTAGCTGCTTTTGTGCCTTTGAAGTTATTGATGACGGCGGAGCTGAAGGCGAGCAACGCGGGCCCCGGGTGAGAGGACGGGACTCCACCCCGATCACACACACAGGAGGAAGGAGGGATGGAAGGAAGGATGGAAGGAGGGATGGAAGGAAGGATGGAAGGAGGGAAGGAAGGAGGAAGGAAGGAGGGATGGAAGGAAGGATGGAAGGAAGGAGGAAGGAAGGAGGGAAGGATGGAAGGAAGGATGGAAGGCGGGAAGGAAGGAATAATGGAGGAGGGATGGAAGGAGGAAGGAAGGAGGGATGGAAGGAAGGATGGAAGGAGGGATGGAAGGAGGGAAGGAAGGAAGGAGGGATGGAAGGAGAGATGGAAGGAGGGAAGGAAGGAAGGAGGGATGGAAGGAGGGAAGGAAGGAGGGAAGGAAGGAGGGATGGGTAGCAGGGAGGGAAGGAGGGAGCCGGTGAGGGATGAGCTGTGCGTGTTGTATTGAAAGGGCAGCCTCCTCTGGACCACATGGTGCCAGGTGATGGTTGAGGTTGGAGTACCATGTCTGTGGTTTCTTAGTTTGTGGTTTGCATGTTATCATGGCTATAATGGTTTACATTAAAGCACATACGCTCGTGTCGTGTATGTGGTGCAGTGTAAACTCTCAATTGAATTTTTCACAAATGTTGATAATATGAACTGGATAATATGAACTAATAGAGGGATGGATTATGACTTTCCAAATGGCATATATGCAATTTGATCTAGAAAGGGATCTCCCTTTATCTATACTGTGCATATATACTGTATATATTTGGTGACATCACAATCATGGACCACATTACTATTGTTATGAACTTTCTACAACTTTTCCTCAATCCTACACCTATATGGGTACATATACAGGTGAGGATCATGGAATTTACAAGACAATTACAAGACACACCAAACTACGTATCCAGAGGACACCCCCCCCCCCCCCCACCCCCCCCCCCAACCCCCACCCCGCGACCGTGTGCAATAATGGAGCCCCCCCCCACACACACACACACACCCCAAATAAAATAAAATACCTGGATAATCAGCCCCCATTGATTTCCCCGCGTGTTGATCCTTGAACCTAAACGTTCATCAATAGCATCATGAGTACCATTTAAACTAGCAATCAGTGTATTAGCGCCGGTATCAGGGCCTGCCCCGCGTCCATTCATGTTGCGTAATAGAGGGGGGGGGGGGGGGGGGGACCAAGATGAGATGGAGGAACTGAGGAACGGAGAGAGAGAGAGAGAGAGAGAGAGAGAGAGAGAGAGAGAGAGAGAGAGAGAGAGACAGAGAGAGAAAGAGAGAGAGAGAGAGCAGAGGTCACCGAAGTTAAGTTGTTTTTTTCTCCTGCGGTTGGGGTCTGACGGAGGAGGTGGCGCGGGGGTTAATTCAACAGCGGCGGCGGCGTGCGGCGGGCCAGATTGCGGCGTGATTAAGGTACATAACGCGTCCGTCTAATCAGCTACTTTACATTCCTACAAACAGGGCCCGTACCTGATGTAACGTTCCCAGTGTTTCCATATAGGTCCCACGATAGCATCGATAGCGAGTCACACCCAATGTCACAGAGGCTATCTCAGACCCACCTCGGGCTATGGATCCGCTCACCTCCTGACCTTGTTTTGTCTGGTGTGTCCCGTACACACGCACCCCCCCCCCCCACCCCCGCCAACCCCACCACCTCCCCCACCCCCCCCTCGCTGCCCGGCCTTTCTCTCCCTCTGACTGATGGATTATGGTAATTACGACGGCCGGCCGTGCCCACATTCTGTTAGCAGGGTGAAAATTAAGATTCCTGCTTTGTTTCTCTCACTAAACTGTTGATGAAACCCTCCGATCGCCTCGTGGCCGGAGCCAAGAGTCGCTCAGGTTGAAGTTGAAATGCCGACGGGGTGACCGATAATGTTTAGGCTTTTTCGTTTTCGGTGTGTTTAATAGTGCTAATAGTTCTTCCTCCTTTGTTCGTGACACTACCGAAAAACAAATCCTGAGCATCACCCAGGCGGGCAAAAGAGGCGGTTTTATAACAAAAGCAAAAACCGAATGTCACGACGGTATCTCTCCTCCGTGGCTCAAGGACCTATACGGCGCCTGTGTCAATGTGACTCGCTATCGATGCTATCGTGGGACCTATATGGAAACACTGGGAACGTTACATCAGGTACGGGCCCTGTTTGTAGGAATGTAAAGTAGCTGATTAGACGGACGCGTTATGTACCTTAATCACGCCGCAATCTGGCCCGCCGC
>PIJE02002935.1:18045-23452 GCA_002895965.2 Coryphaenoides rupestris | reverse complement strand
AAAGTCCTTTTGAATGTCCACTATGAATGGTGGATACTGTCTTCTAACCAGCTGACTCACCACTCGTCTGTCTGTCTGTCTCTCGGTCTCTGTCTGTCGGTCTCTCTCGCTCTTTCTCTGTCTCTGTCTGTCTGTCTCTGTCTGTCTGTCTCTGTGTCTCTCTGTCTCTCTCTGTCTGTCTGTCTGTCTGTCTGTCTCTCGGTCTCTGTCTCTCTCTCTCTGTCTCTCACACACACACACACACACACACACACACACACACACACACACACACACACACACATATACACACACACACACAGGCTCCGAACCCCAATGTCTGATTGAGGGACCCTGACTTGCTGCCATTGCATGAAAGCTAAATGGCCAAATAGTGAGATGTGGGGGTAACCAATGAATGCGTTTGACCCCCGAAGGTTCCTGTCGAAGGCCAAGCCCCAGGTGGAGCGGCTGCTGGAGGACCCGCAGAACGAGGACGAGGACGTGCGTCTGGAGAAGGCTCGCGTGAAGGAGGCCCTCAACTGCCAGAGCTGTGAGGAGGTAGCGGCAGCAGCAGCAGCAGCAGCAGCAGCAGCGAGGCGCTTGATTGGCCCATACACGTCACATGGCCTGAGAAGAAGAACCAGGAAGTACTGTAAGCGATGCTAACAATGAGCAAACCTCCCGTTCTTTAGAAGCCGATGGTGGTGGTGAGCGGCCTGAGGAAGCGCTACAAAGACGAGCGAGAAGGCTTCTCCCTCAGCAAGAGCAGGAAGGTGGCCACCAAGAACATCTCCTTCTGTGTCCGCAAAGGTATGTCCTTAAACAAATGTACTCTTTGTAAGTCGCTTTGGATAAAAGCGTTTGCCAAATGCACTAAATGTAAATGTAAAGGTCATTGTGATGACCGTTTGAACCATAACCAGCCCTCTGTAATACGCTCTGATTTCAGGAGAAGTGCTCGGACTGTTGGGCCCCAACGGCTCCGGGAAGAGCACCGTCATGCACATGCTGGCCGGAGATACAGCACCCACTGCTGGCCAGGTACACACACCCCCATTACACACCTGTCTGTAACTACAGAGACTCCTGTCTGTAGCTACAGACACTCCCGTCTGGAGCACTGCTGGCCAGGTACAGACACCCCGGTTACACCCCGGTCTCTTAACTACTCAGTCATGGGACTTGTCACGATTGAGACACGATGAATTCTATGCTTTGATTTCCTGGACATGCTGCTGAAAGTCTGTAATGTGTGTTTGTTATGCGCAGTTTCGAGCGGTCATCTATTGTGGCTGGAGTTCAGGTTCAGGTTCTGGATTGTCTGTAGCAAAGCAGCGAGCTCGGGAATCAATGTGACACAAGGCAGTCTCACCAGGAATGATTCAAAGTTTATTTAGATACATAGAGCATATACAGTTTGCATGGGAAAAACAAGAGGAAGATTTACATATAGACACAACAAATCATCTAGGGAAGCAGACATGGAAACGCCTCTAAGACAGCCATTCAGGGAGCAGGGACAACAAGGCCGTCCATGGAGACCCTTCCGTCCCCACTCCCCAGACAGCCAATCCGGAGACGCCAGGACCCCAGGCCCCACGTGGATATGTAACAGACAGACAGACAGTTAACTTGAAGCAGGGATACCACGGCCTCACGTGACCCACACAGAGATGTGGGTCTCCATGCCCCAGACCAGGAAGCAGGGACAGCAAGGTCTCCGGTTGAGACCTTCCGTGGGACAGCCAGTCCCGATAGAAGAGGCAACATGTTCCCACAACAACAGCTGCGAGTGCGTCTCAGAGGCCTCCCGGGGCAAACAGATAAGAGTGAAGCTGACTAGTCACGTAGGTCAAACAGCTGACTAGTCACGTAGGTCAAACAGCTAACTAGTCACGTAGGTCAAACAGCTAACTAGTCACGTAGGTCAAACAGCAGAGTGGAAAGTTACTGGCCCACACGATTAATACATCCACAACTCCCAACAGTGTTACATTCAGACTCTACTTGTTCAATGTAGTCTGTCTAATCAGCCTGACTCTGGGCCAGGTGAGGCTGCTTAAACCAGCCACCAACCACACACACACACACACACACACACACACACACACACACACACACACACACACGCACACGCTCCACACTAGCCTTGTGGCCAGGATCGTATACAAGTGTAACGTGTCTCCATGTCACTGCTGTCCAAGGTGCTGATGGGCGACTACAGCACGGAGTTCCGCCCGGTGGAGAGCGCCCCGGAGCAGGTGGGCTACTGCCCCCAGGTGAACCCCCTGTGGCCCCGGGTCACGCTCCGCGAGCACCTGGAGTTCTACGCCGCCATCAAGGGCCTGCCGGGCCACACCGTGCCAGACATCATCAAGCGGTGAGCCCCCCCGGAGAGACCCCAGAATGTGTGTGTGAATGTGTGTATGAATAGGTGAATGTGTGTGTGAATGGGGGTGAATGTGGTGGAGAATGTGTGTGTGAATGTGTGTATGAATAGGTGAATGTGTGTGTGAATGGGCCGTATGCACAAAGAAAAGCAGCTATATAAATGCAGTCCATTGGCCAAACCTTAGTTATTTATTATATAACAACAGCTTGGCTATTCTCTAATCCAAGAGAGTACTGATTAATTAGTGCTTCATGAAATGTGTGTTGTGTTGTTCTTTCCAAAATGAGGTTTTGTAGCAGGAGGTTTCATAGACATACATATCAGACATACATTGCCTCGTAAATTCGAGTATTAATACGTTAATTGACTACAATCATAATAATTGTCATCTGATCATATACATCATATACATTGTGAGAGTGATTTTGTCCATATGGTCCAGCTCTACAGCAGGACATTCATTGCACTTGGCTCGACGTGTCAGTCAGTTGCCTCGGCTTTCCTCTTAACAGCAAGACAGTCCGGCACTGGAGCCCATTGAGAGTCATTTACAGCCACTTGAGCACTTTGAGGTTGCCACTAACGGTCTGTTGTTGTGTTGTGTTGTGTTGTGTTGTGTTGTGTTGTGTTGTTTCCTCTCCTCAGTGTTGTGAACGCCCTGGAGCTGAAGGAGCACCTCGACAAGCTGGCCAAGAACCTGTCAGCCGGCCTCAAGAGGAAGGTGAGCCAGAGACACAGACTGGCCTCCAACCTTCGCCAGTGTTACAGCCCCCCCCCCCCCCCCCCCTCTCTTCTCAGCGTCTCCCACCAACTCTACTAAAGTCTGCTCTCTCGGTTGTGTGTCCCGTCTTCTCCACCCACAGCTCTGCTTCGCTCTGAGCATGCTGGGGAACCCCCAGATCTTGCTGCTGGACGAGCCCTCGGCCGGGATGGACCCCAAGTCTAAACATCGCATCTGGTGAGGGGTGGGGGGGGTTTGGTGAGGGTTTTATTAGCTTAGGCTTCCACTGGGTGGTCTGGATGTCGGACTCTCAGAAAAGAACATTGTCTGGAGTGGACTCAGTGGGTGTGGCTAACTCGGTGTGGCGGGGCTAACTCTGTGGGGTGGAGCTAATGTGGTGGGTTGGGACTAATGTGGTGGTGTGTGGCTAACTAACATGGTGGGGTGTGGCTGGCTAACTCGGTGGGGTGGGCCTGACTCAGTGAGGCGGGGCTAACTCGGTGGGGTGGTGCTAACTTAACTCGGTGTGTGTGTGTGTGTGTGTGTGTTACAGGCGGGCCATCCGCGCCGCCTTCAAGGACCGCCAGCGGGGAGCCGTCCTCACCACCCACTACATGGAGGAGGCGGAGGCCGTCTGCGACCGCGTGGCCATCATAGTGTCTGGACAGCTGAGGTCTGTGTTGTCAACGGCAGCAACAACAACCACAACAACAACAACAACAACGTCAAGTCAATTGTATTTGTACAGCCCTTAGTCACAGTTACAGTCTCAAAGGGCCACAGGGTCACAGGCCACAGTATACCACACCCTCTATTACCAGTTAATTATCTTAACTACCTTACCTTAATTACCTTAATTATCAAGGAAGAACGCAGACTGAGGGATTAGGAGCTAGGAGGAGTTAGGAGTGTGCGAGGCGCCACAATGGACAGACATGATGGGGGCATTACAACAATGAATTAATGGGGGTGTCGCAGATATATGCAAATGAACAAAGTTTAAGTAAAAGTTGCCTTACAGTTGCCTTACAGTTGCCTCACATTCACCCATTCATACACCGACGGTGGTGTCAACCATGCAAGGTAACAACCAACACGTCAGGAGCAGATAGGGTTAGGTGGTGTCTTGCTCATCGACACCTCGACACTTAGCTAGGAGGGGGAGGGAATCGAACCAGCAACCTTCCAGTTGCAAGACAACTGCTCTACCCCCTGAGCTACTGCCACCCCTTTACCTGTCCTCCATGTTGCCTGCACCCATATTTCCCCACAAAGTTCCCGAGAGCCCCAGACTTGGTTGTGTTGCCATGTCAACAAAAAGGTGTCATCACTCCTCCCCCTCCCCCCTCCCCTCCTCCGTGTCCCCCTCAGGTGCATCGGCACGGTGCAGCACCTGAAGGCGCGCTACGGCCGCGACTACAGCCTGGAGGTCAAGCTGAGGGAGGAGCTGACGGGTCTGCAGCCCGTGGCCCTCCTGCACGAGGAGATCCTGCGCATCTTCCCGCACGCCGTCCGCCAGGAGAGGTCAGAGGTCAAACGCTGGGTGTGGGTGTCGGTGTGTGTGACGTGTCCTGATGTACTTTTTTGCTGAAGTTGTACTCGGAATGTTCGCTTAGCTGGAGACTGAGTTGTTCTCGGGTGTGGCTCTGTAATAAAATGTTCTCGTGTGTGTGTGTGTGTGTGTGTGTGTGTGTGTGTGTGTGTGTGTGTGTGTGTGTGTGTGTGTGTGTGTGTGTGTGTGTGTGTGTGTGTGTGTGTGTGTGTGTGTGTGTGTGTGTGTGTGTGTGTGTGTGTGTGTGTGTGTGTTGATACAGCTTCACCACCCTCTTGGTCTACAAAGTCCCCATGGAAGACGTCAAGCCACTGTCTAAATCATTCTCCCTCTTGGAGAACGGTGAGTCTCTCTCTCTCTCACACACACACACACCACACACAACACACACACACCACACACACAACACACACACCACACCACACACACCCACCCCCTACCCCCCCACCCCCGGGCCCCCTGAGCAACATCTTCAAAACCATCTTTAATTCATTCTTTCTTCTCTTTCACCTCCAGCGAAGCAAACCTTAAATTTCGAGAGCTATAACTTCTCCCAGTCGACGTTGGAGCAGGCAAGTGAACTCAGAACGGCTTTATGTTGACCCTTTTGATATTTTACATACGTTTTCATGTTGTAAGCGAGTCCTTACTTATGAGTCCTTACTTAGTTACTTCTATTTCTTTAATACCTTATTTACTTTTTCCTCGATAGTTTCACTTGAAACTGTTATATCCATTTTAATTTACACAGAAGTATACA
>PIJE02002935.1:0-10100 GCA_002895965.2 Coryphaenoides rupestris | reverse complement strand
GGGGGGGGGGGTGGGGGGGGTCAGTTGGCTGGAGTTAGGCATTATGGGGATGAGCCTTGAGAAAGTCAGAAGGAAAAGGACTGTCTCAAGCGCTGTGGGGGAAGCCAGGAGGAAGGAGCCGGACGATGGTCACCGTCGCCATCACCACCACCCACCTCTCTGGGGTTCCTGTCTCCTGGGTTTAATTTGTGAGGGGATGTGCCTGCCGCCTGTACCATGGCCTTACTGTGGTGGACGCTGTGCGTGGTTTTGACCGGCGTCGCTGATGGAGGTGAGATGCGTCAAAGTGTGTGTGTGTGTGTGTGTGTATGAGAAGAATGATACTGAAAAAAAACCCCCACCTGATTGTAAATGAAGGTCAGAGTTTAAAGGGCAGTTTTGATGTGCGCTGAAGCCGGGCCAAGATCTACAGTATCATCTTGTTGCAGGATTACTTCTAAATAACTCACGGTTACGGTTCAGCACAACCCCCAACACGTCTTAAGGTGGGTTTACGTTCAGGACTGTGAGGCCTGTTGACCTACAGACCTACAGAAAAACTTAGGTTGTCTGCTGAAAATATGAAACTGATTCTTCCTTATATATTCTTTGCAATCAATAGGCCTACTTTTGGAAACACTTTTTTTATTTATTATTTAAAGCCTGCAATCTGTCCTCCCCTGCCGTGACCTCCGTCAGAAGGCCCTTCCTCCTGGAGGTTGAGGTTCAGCCCTCGACCGAAGGCGTCTCCTACACGTGGGGTTTCGGCGACGGATCCCCGCCTCTCCTGAGCTCCGGAGGCGGGATCAGTCGCGCCTTCGGCTCGGTCGGCCTTCACAACGTCACCGTGTGTGCGGATAACGGCGTGAGCGCCCTGACGTCTTGGCTGGCGGTGGAGGTGGCCGAGGAGGTGGCCGGTTTAACTCTGAGCTCCAATGGACCCAATGAGCTGAATTCGGCGACGGAGATCAGAGGGCGAGTGGACGCCGGAAGCAACATTGTTTGGGAGTTTAATTTCGGCGATGGGTCGCCGTTGCGGAGGCAGCCCCACGGCGGCGCCATGTCCCACGTGTATAGGTCTCCGGGAAACTACACGGTCGCTGTGACGGCCTCCAACTCCCTCGGTCAAGTCCGTCAGTCGATCATCATCAAGGTTTACAGATTGAACATCACTGGAATACTGCCTACAGATTGTGTAAGCGCGGGTAGGGAGATACAGTTCACGGCGCTGGTAACTGGAAATGTATCCTCATGTACTTTCCACTGGGATTTTGGAGAGGCGTTGCCTTTCACTGTGGTGAACGGAAGGCCCACAGCCACTCATACATATTCAAACACGGGCATCTTCCGTGTGAATGTTACTGTGAATAGTCCTCTCAGCTCCGCTTGTCTCATTGCCAGCCTCTGCGTTGAGGCTTCAATATCCAGCGTGGCTTTGCAGACACCGAAGAGCGTGGTGGCCATCGGAGAACTTGTGTGTTTTAGTGTTCACGTGCTTCCAAAACAGATCGGTTACCAGTTTTCATGGATAAGCTCCTCCCCCCAGGGTCACTCAAGTGAACCGGCAAACGCTGACGCTTGTTTTGTCTATAATGAGGAAGGGAATGAAGACGTGTCGGTGATTGTGAGTAACAAAGTGAGCAGAAAATCTGCAAAAACCTCTATTTCCGTTCAAAGACCTGTAAGCAAACCATCTGTGGCACGCAGCAGTTTAAACGGGGAGCTGACCGTCAACATGACGTCTTCCTTCTGGGTCCACAGCTGCACTGGAACCAATTTTTCTGTTCTGTGGGATTTCGGTGATAGGTCTACGGTGGAGAGGAACCAAAATGTCTCCCACATCTTCACTGCCGCGGGACAGTTCACCGTCACTGCCACACTGTTTAACACCATAAGCCGAAACTCGGCGACCCTGGAAGTGAACGTTGTACTTCCTGTGTCAGACCTTGTCCTTCACGCCGACCGGCCCTACGCTGCCGTAAGCGAGGAAACCGTTATAACGGCGGTGAGCACAGCGATCGGTAGCACCGGGTACATCTGGTCGATAGACGGCGTGACCGTCATCGGACAGGGCGCTGATCGGCTGAGGTACGCGTTTCCCACGCCGGGAGTGTATCGGGTCACGGCCATCGCTCAGAACCCGGTGAGCAAACAACAACACGCGGCCATTTTGATTGAAGCTCATGAAAGGATCGAGGGACTTCATATCGTGTGTCACAATGTGACCGGCATGAAGTATGTACCGACGAGGGAGAGTGTGCAATGCACTGCTTCCCGCGCACAAGGCTCCAATGTCACCTACGACTGGTTTTCTTTTCACAGAGGAACGAAGAAGTCTACAGGCCTTGGAGAGAGTTTCCAGCTGATGCTTGAAAGTCCTGGCGATGTCTCTGTTCATTTAACAGCCTCCAACAAGTTGGGCGAGACGATCAGTAGTGTTTTACTCGTGGCGGTAGAGCGGGTAGAGCGTGCGGAACTAACCACCCCGTCAGACACAGTAGCGGCAAGAAAACCAGTGAATATCTCTGTGAGTGTGGCGACGGGGTCCGACCTCCAGTACTATTGGTATGTAAACTCTGACCGTTCACCCCTGAGGACGCGCGCGGCGTTCATTCTCCATATGTATGGCAGTTTGGGTCACCACCGGGTCAAGGTCAGGGTGGAGAACGTTCTTGGTCACATTAGCGCCACCAAAGACTTGATGATTCAGGAGGAGGTTCAAGATGTCGACTTCCACGTCAACCAAAAGCCACGTCCATTTCACGTCAACGCAAGCGCTGTTGTTTCGCTCCGAGGGTTTGTCCGGACAGGTAGTGATCTGACCTGGGAATGGGCAGTCGGCACAAGTGTTGGAGCCGCTCTTGTTCAACACGCTGGTCAATCCTTTAATCATTCGTTTGCACATGAAGGAGTTTACAAGGTGTCTGTGAACATCTCCAATGGGGTCAATTGGCAGGCAGTTTCTCACAGCGTTACCGTGCAGGAAGCCATCAGCGGACTGACTCTAGAGCTGAGCAGCTCTAGCGTCTGCACCGAAGACCCGGTGGTGTTCACCCCACTGGTTTCTACCGGAACTAATGTCAGCTACGTCATGACGTTTGCTGATTTGGGTTTAAATTATTCTATTACTCTAAAGGACCAGTTTGTCTTGTCCGACCTCCCTGCCGGACTACACGTTGTGACGGTGAAGGTGTGGAACCTGGTCAGCAGTGCCGATGTCTCTTCCTCTGTTTCAGTGAGCGAGCGAGTCAGTGGTCTGCAGGTCGATTGCTGTTCCTCCAACACGTTGAGTGCTCTGACAGACACGTTCTTTAAAGCACAAATCCAAAGTGGCTCCCCGGCCGTCTATACCTGGACGTTTTCTCTGGAGGGGTCTGTGCCTACAGAGGTCGCCGGACAGGAAGTGACCTTTGCTTCACCTGGAAGCGGCACATTGACTGTCCGTGTGGAGGCCAGCAATGGTGTCTGCTCACAATATCTGAATGAGACCTTTCTGGTCGAATGGCCTGTTGAGGATGTCCATCTTTTCTGTCCGTCAGATAACATATTTACCGGATACGTGGTCGAAATTCTGGCCAAAGTTAGTAGTGGGAGTAACCTTCAATTCCAGTGGAATTTTGGAGACTCTGCTGAAGTTTTAGTTACAGACAACAACACGGCCAGTCATACATACCGTGCTCCCGGGGAGTTTGAGATCTCGGTCAAAGTTTTGAATAACATCAGCCGGGTATCGGCCCGCCTCGGCGTGGAGGTCGGCGATCTGCGGTGCAGCAGGCCTCAAGCTGTGTTAGTCCAGAGCCCTTCCACCATCCTGAGGTCCAGCCCCATCTACTTCGAAGCCATCGTGGACGTCAAAAACTGCTCTGCTTACAAGGCTGCGTATCTATGGAAAATATTCAGGAGGAGATCCGAAGGTGATCACGGCGTCACCGCCGTCTCAGCGGCCCTCCGCCGTCGCAGGGTTTCGGTGACCTCGCCTCTGCTGTCCGTGCCGGCGTGGACTCTGGCGGTTGGGCGGTATGACCTGGTCTTCACCGTCTCCCTGCGCGGGACCCCTCTGAGCGTCCGGCGAGAGGCGGCGTTGACGGTGGCTCACAGCTCCTTGGTGGCTGTCATCCGGGGGGGCTCCGTCAGACTGTGGCCCTCTCTCAGTGACCTGACCCTGGACGGCTCTGCGTCCCGCGACCCTGATGCTGAGAGCCCGGACGCGGAGGACCAGTTGGAGTATCGCTGGGTTACTGTACTGCAGCCTATAACAGCACTCTTTGTCTCATCATTTGTACATTTTACATTTTACATTGAGGGCATTTGGCTGATGCTTTTATCCAAAGCTTAATAGAACAGTACAGAACTTAATAGAACTTAATAGAAGTGCTCATAATTGCTAAGTTGACAGCAAGATACTGTAGCTCGGATAAGAACAGAAGTCAAATGTATGATTTGTTCTCTTAGAATTCCACAGAGAACGACTCTCCGTGGCAACATATTGACAGAAACCGCAGTCGCTTGACCGTCCCGGGGAGCGCACTGCACCGCGCCGGAGCGTACGTCTTCACCCTCGCCGTCCACAAGGCGGGCAGGAGGGCCGTCTCCGCCGCGCAGACGGTGAGTCAATATCGCACAGACCTGCCCGGCGCTGTAGACGATATCACCGAAGCAGCAGCTATTTGAGAATCAGCATAATCAGCGGGATCCTCAGAGTGCCTCAGCAGTTTGGTTTATTCCCCAGCAGTAGGCAATTACCTTGTGCACACATTGGCCGGGGCTAACGCGAATCCATCTTGGCACACACGGACGCTAAGCGGCCCGGGTAAATTCCTCAGTAGACGGCTTAATCGATGGCAGAAGGGACGAGTCAGTCCCCGAGGGTTGCAGCGTACGTACGCGTCAACGGCCGCTCCGTGGCTTGCGTTGTGGCTTATTATTATTTTTTGTTAGGTGCGGGTGTGCGAGGCGGCCGGGCGAACGGTGTTTCCCGTGGAGGTGGACTGTGTGTCCTGTTCTCCTCCTTCGCTCTCCTGGGCCTCCTCCTCTTCCTCCTCCTCCTCCTCTTCCTCTTCCTCCTCCTCATCCCGTGGTGTGAGCGCCAGCGACGCCCTGGTGCTGACGGGACTGTGTGAGCAGTGTGACGACGACACACAGGTGAGGCCAGACCCCCTCCCACCCCCCAGACTATGGTGTTCATGTTGGAGCGGTTGCATAAGAGCATTTATAAGACAAAATGCCTTTGTTGTTTTTTCATGAATCATGAATTCAATCATCATTAATGATTCATTATTCATTATTATTTGTAGTATTATTAGTTTCTCTATATGTGAGACCTAGATTACTATTGATTATTATTGATTGATGATTAATATCATTGAAATAGCTCAATAGTAAGCACTGATATTTTGCTATTTTGAAAGAAAAAAAACAGAATTTCTTTTTGTTAAATTATTGTATTCTTATAAAAGAAAAAAGAAAAGAATAAAAAGATTCACTAGGTGTGCGTTGTAATTACATTTTCTTTTTCTTCCCTTCTCCAGTATGAGTGGAGTGCAGAGGATCAGAACCACTCGCCGCTTGACCTGGACCTGGCGGAGGTCACCACCACGTCCACCAGGGGGGGTCGATCTCCCCACCTGGTGGTCCGTCCCGGGGTCCTGCGAGAGGGCGCCAGCTACACCTTCACCCTCAACGCCACCCAGCCGGGCGGAGGGCGGTGGGGCGGCGCCGGCCTGGCCGTAGCGCCCCACCCGTCTCCCCGCGGAGGGCGCTGTGCTCTGCTGCCGGAGACGGGCATTCACCCGCTGGAGACAGAGGTGTCCTATAACTGCTCTGGTGCGGTAATAATACGTCCTGATGATAATCGTCGTTAAAGGGGACATATCGTGCCACCATGTCATCGCGAGCCGTTTCACAATTGCCATGTGACTACCGTCTCGTGACATCACAAGTGGGAATGTCCACCTAGATGTATGATGAGTAGATCAGTCGACCAGCCTACCCAGTGGGGACCGTACCGACAGGTAAACTGCTCTAGTCAGCAGCATATGTCTCGGTGGACATTCCCACTTGTGATGTCACTAGACGGTCGTCACATGGCAATTGTGAAACGGCTCGCAATGGCTAATCACACTCACGCCTGGTGGCATAATATGTCCCCTTTAAATTCTAAATGATATTGCACCTTTTAATTAAGGAAATCAATAATATGTCATGCTATTCATCATCATCATCATCATCATCACCATCACCATCATCATCATCAGTACTAGTAGTAGTGGCAGTATAACAACTCATTTAAGGTAATAAAGTGCTTCACATCAAAACACAGGAATTGAATTTCACAAAAAAATGCCTATGTTGCCAAAATTAAATGACATTTAAACGTCAGTTCGCCAACCGTATCTAACGGTGGATGTGGTATTTCGTCATGTAACCCGCTGGCGTCCGGCCCTGGCCCTTGGTGTCCCGTCCGTCCTCAGGCTGGGAGCCCGGCAGCAGCGAGGGGTCCCAGCTGGTCTATACCCTCCAGGTGGCTGCGTGCCGCTCCGGCCCCCCGGCCTGCCCCCTGCTCGCGCTCTACAGGTGGGTGCCACGTCGGCCCGGCCTAGCCTAGCCTAGCCTAGCCTAGCCTAGCCAACCCTCGCCTAAAGCACCGAGCCTGACCAGGCAGTTTAGCATCGGACGACAGTCAACCGCTGATACGGGGGCCAGGCAATATGGGCAGTAATCCATTAAATATGATCGTTTATCTTCTTTTAATGGTATTGTATCGTCAGGAGATGAAGATATTGATTTTGTCATAATTACGTCTAACCCTAAACCCTTAATTAAAATGAGAAGATAAAATGATTCAAATATGACCTTTGAAACGCCAGAGAGAAAGGAAAACTAGTTTTATGCTGATGCCATACTTAACATTTCCATATATTTCAATCTGTAAAGACCCTCATGTTAGGCTTTCAGAATAGTATCTTGGGTTCATAAGCATATCGTGATATTTATCGATATTGTGTCAAATAATATACCATGATTATTGTGATGATTTGTCCATATCGCCCAGCCATTTGTTTGCAGTGAGAGGCACCTCTAAATGTCTATTAAATGGATAATAACTGAATAATATTAATAAGAATAACTTGGAATACATTTTCACGTGTACAGGGGCACTCGCTCCACGTTCGGGACCCTGGTGCCCGCTGGAGACCCCGACCCAGGGAGAGATGGGTCGCTGATCGCCATCACCATCCTGGTGGAAGACCAGCTAGGGGCCAAGGTGGTGGCTCTCAACAGGTCAGTCCCTGGATCTGTCTTTTCAAACCATTCTGCCTCAATATGTCCATAATATATCAATATATCAGACATATTACCACTTACATTTGTCATCGAGAAGCAAGCAAGAAGTGAACATAATGCAAAAATGAATATGTCTCTGTCTTTTGCAGAACCTTGCCAGTCGAACGCCCGAGAATGGGCACCGAAGCCCATGATTGGCTCAGAAACAAGAGCCAGACAGAGCTGTGGGTTTTAGCCCAACATGGCAACCCGCAGGAAATCCTCGCTTATTCCCTGGCCCTCACAAGCCACCTCAACCAGGTAGCGCCCAGGACCTCTACGTCTACGCGTTTATCTAATCCTTGCCTTGTTTTCTACTCCGAACAATCGCCTGTGTTCTTCTGCCCGTTCGACCTCTCCAAAGATGGAGGCCAGGGGGGGTGACGGCAAACCCTGGGACACGACAGACATTCGGGCAGCGGTGACGCGGTCGCTGGCCTCTCTGCCCGTCTCCACCCTCCACGACGTGGGCCAAGTCAGCTCAGCGCTGGGCCTGAGCACCGTGAGTTTCGACCTCCACCTTCACCTCGCTTTCTGTTCATTAGCTCCCTGAACGTTCCCAAGTTCCCAAGTTCTAAAATTAGTGGGTGTTTCCCCCAGGCTGTCTCCGGTGAGGAGCCGTGGTGCGCAGGTTGTCAGGAGAAGGTTCTGGAAGCGGTGGGCAGGATGGTGCACGTGATGGACGAACACGAGGTCATCTGGGCGTCGACGTCATCGTCCTTGTCGGTTCTCCACACGGGGAGAAGCGTCCTGCACCTGATAGGTGCTTCTTACCTTAACCTGGCTCATCGGGGGTCCTGTGTAGACCTAGCAAGTAGAATATATTGTAGGGTATTGGTATGGATTGAATGTTTCTGAGGACAAAGATCATCACTCAGTCATAATCATGTGATAAGATTAGTCATTATGTGCAATTAAATTAACAATTAACATATCAAGTGCCACTCGATTCACACAGATGGAGATTTTTACATCAATGATTTTTCAGTGATGGATGATGATTGCTGAATGTCGGTCTTTGTGCCCTCGGCTCCTCAGATCACATCCTGACGGCGCCCTCCTGGTCCCCTGGGGTCGTCTCCGGTTCCAACGTGACCCGGCCCAACGCTCTGCAGTCCGCGGCCCTCGCGGCGCTGGGCTACGCCGGGGCGCTGCTGCGGTCCCTGGTGCGATCCCACGTCCGCGGAGAGGAGACCCTCTCTCTTGACACGCCGCACCTCACGACCACCGGTTTCCGCGGAAACCCTTCCGAGCTGCTCTGCGCCGAGACCGGCGGCCGACGCCCCTCGCGCCGGAACTCGACCGTGCCGGCGTGCCGCTTCCACATCCCCCGCCCCCTGGCGGAGCACCTGGCCAATCAGAGCTCGGAGGTGGTGCAGGTGCTGCTGGACCTGGACGACCCAGCGAGCTTCGCCGCCGTCACCGCGTCGGCGGACCCGCCCATCTCCACCGCCGTGGTCGCCATGGAGATCAGCACCCCGCAAGGCCGGCCGATACCCGTCCGCGATCTGTCCCCCGAGCGCGCCATCCGACTCACCCTGCCCAACCGCCACCCCGCGGTGAGCGACCACGACGGCGGCGGTGGAGGAGGAGGAGGAGGCGACGACGGATCCGACCCCTCGTTGGAACCGTCCGGGATGAGGGTGTTCACGCTGCCCGCCGGAGCCTGGGTCAACTTCACCGTCCTGGCTGTGGCCGGGCTGAATGAGAAGGCAGGGCTGTATCTCAGCCTCAACTTTAGCCTGGTGCCGGGTACGGTACAGAGTCTTCTTCTGCTACTCCTACACAGATATACTGTATATCTAAGTTTCCTGACATTTCCACACAACCACCCACCCACCTCCCCCCTGAAAAAAAATCAATATTTGGCGTAGAACTAACACTGTGTGAAATATGTGAACACTATTGATCGCTGTTCATGCTATTTCCATGTTTGTCACAGATGACCTCTCCACACAGCTCCCCCGAAAAGATGGATATTGTGAAATGCTCAAACTATTGATTGGTGTTATTTTCATGTTTTTTTAATAATAATATGGTCTTCAGACAAGTCTTTTACAAAATAAGAAAGAAAAAATGCTTTGGACTCAGCTCTAAAACATCTAAACTACGGTTTAAAATGTAAACCGTAGTTCAGATGTCGTTCTTTTCAATTTGTTTCTTTCCTCTGATGCATCTGCGGTCTGTAGGAGCCCGGTCAGCGGTCTCGGGTCAGGTGGTCATCGGGGTGGAAGTTAGCCCCGCCCCCGCCCCCCCGGGCCCCTCCCCCGGGGTACGGGAGCTGAGCCTCTCGCTGTCCTCCCAGGCGGACTTCCTGGAGG
The DNA here is from genome assembly GCA_002895965.2 of Coryphaenoides rupestris. Taxonomy (NCBI): domain Eukaryota; kingdom Metazoa; phylum Chordata; class Actinopteri; order Gadiformes; family Macrouridae; genus Coryphaenoides; species Coryphaenoides rupestris. The sequence continues at coordinate 477 of PIJE02002935.1, read as the reverse complement.
AGTCCATCTTCCTCTCTCCGCTGTGAGTCGGCCCCGGCCAGCTCTGTCAGGAAGGACTCACCTTCTCTCTCTCAATGAGTCTCTGAATGACTTCCAATTTAAGACACATTCCACGGTTTATGAGAATTGCTCCATAAAATAAAGATATCATTGTTATTATTGCCACCTCTGACAGGCTAAACACCACAGGGGGCTCTCTCTCCGTCAGCCTGAAGGCGTCGCTGGACCCTGGCGGAGGCCCCGACCCCGACCCCGGCCCCGGCCCCGGCCCCGGCCAAATCCGGGCCTCCGTGTGCGTCTTCAGCTCCCTGTGTCAGTACTACAGCGTGACGCGGGGACGCTGGAGCAGTGACGGGCTCCGGCCACTGGGGAGCAGCACACTCCACTCGGCGCACTGCCTCAGCAGCCACCTCACCGTGTTCGGGGCCAGTCTGTTCGTGCACCCCGGCGCCGTGGTGCTGCTGCCGCCGGTATGGA
>PIJE02002934.1:0-38419 GCA_002895965.2 Coryphaenoides rupestris | reverse complement strand
GTCTTCCCGTTCGGTCCAGACGTCCTCCCGGCGAGCTGCCCGCACTCAAACAGACACACACACACACACAGACACACACAGACACACACACAGCGTACAATGGTTCTCTGCAGTCACACAGACGTTTTGCACATACTTGGGCATGTATGGGGTCATTAGTTTACATAGGTAACCCATAGGCCTATATGCAGAGCTTTCAAAATAGCCCCTGCCTGATATATATGTATATATATATATATATATATATATATATCTGCCATATATCATCACAAGGATCATCTCACTGCTCTGGCTGTCGACCGTACCGAACGCCCGTTAGGAATTTCTGGCCCACTTCTGGCCCAAAGAAGTGCAGGGTTTTACAGCTGGTTATAGATTTATAGATTTGTATATTGTATCACTTTTTATAGAGGAAAAACGTGTGGAGATTTTGTACATACTGTATGGGTGTATCTTGTATATTTCATAAATAAATTTGGAGGTGGACAATGAAAGTGAGAGCAATGTGGTTGTTGATTCGTGTCTTAATTATGATTACAATGCATTCATCAGTGTGACATTATTTAGTTCTACTAGCACATCATTTTTTCCAAGGCTATTACTGTTTCATCTATATATGGAAACAGAGCCATAATGAATGGGTCTACTGTATACAAGTATGATCATCTACTCCATGTAGCCTACAGAGGAATAAACAAACACATAAGAAATTAGCATGCATCCTATACTATACGTATCGGGTGAACGATTGTTTGAGTTGAGTTTGAATTGGATATTTATATATAGGCCTACTGTACATAAGGGAGTCATTTCTTGTCCTTAGGGGGGCTAGGGCTAGGGGGGTGTCATACATCACTTTTGGCCCATAATAATCTGGCCTGTAAAGCCCTTTGAGGCTGTCTTGTGATTAAGGGCTATGCAAATAAAATGTAATTGAATTGAATTGAATTGAATATATACTAGGATATTTGACACTTTTGATTAGTCGCACAGGGCCACTGTCAATGTGTTGTTTGCGGCCCTTTGGCGCCCCCGTCTGGTCAGTCAGTCAACAGCTACGAGTGCAGTACTACAATCAGAATCAGAAGCAGCTTCATTGCCTTAGTTTTTACAAACAAGGAATGTGCTTTTGTGAAATTGGTGCCTAACATTGCACATTAAACAGAGAGTAATAATATAGAAATTAAAAAAAATGCAATATATATATAATATATATTATATATATATAAAATATAGTATATGTGCGTTAATGTAACGCAATAGTGTCCATGGGGGTGGGAGTCAGTGGGGTTAAAGTTGATATAACCTGTTGTATAGTGTCCATAGGGGGTGGGAATCAGTGGGGTTAAAGAGACCATAGATTGTAAAATAAAGGAGAAACTCCAAAGGTTTATGTCCAAGGTGGGAGGGGGATGGGTCGACCACAATCTTAGCTCTGCCTCAGGGTCCTGGAGAGAGGGCAGGTCCTGGAGAGATACTGTTGCGTGTTCGCTATGTTATTAGGGGATCTCAGGGATGATCGAGGCCTATGTCTCCGCCTCACCACCTCTCTGGCCGATTTTAACTATGCGACAATACGCGGTTTACCTATCGATTGTATGATTTATCCGTATTCCTACCCATGGATTATGCTTGCCGTTTATTAGTTGACACCAACTTATATAATACCTCGCGTCCCTTCGGAGGATTGTATCGCACTCAGTATTTAGGCCTCATTTCATTAGCGATATTAATGTCCATTTCTGCTAGGCAGGGGCTACTCGTTAGGATTTGTTTTGTGACCCACTTGACAAGTTCTCCCTCCCATATATAGACTTACTTCCTGTATAGTCTTACACATGGGTACTCCTCAACCTCTTACAACGGTTGTTACAGCTGAGGTCTAATCAAGACCTAAAACCAACTGTACTTGTATCCGTTAGGTTTCCCATGAAACTCACCTTCGGGGCGCTGGTGTCGATCTGATGTCTCAGTCTTCAATATCTCAGTGGTCCTGGAGAGGGCTCAATAATAGATTGGTTCTACAATACACCCGGTTTTGGTTTAATCCCAGTTCCTTATTTACAAGGTGGGATTGGTTTTATTCTTTTGTTATCTCAAAATAATGAGCAAAGCCTCTGCCTCTGTCTAGGGTGTCCTATTCTAATATCCCTTATCCAGGGTGCTAAGTTAGCCTCTTTCGAGGGTTAGTTCTTAAAAGAACTGGGTCTAATAATAGGTATCGAACTCTAACCTCCCTACTCTCTCTCCCTTCTCCGCCTCCGGGGTCCCTATATTTATACCCCAAGATTGGGTATCTGCGTGCCAGGCTCGTAGATATATATTTTTCTCAATGCCCGTTGACAGCATCCTCTGTAACTTTCCATCGCGTGCAGATTCATGCCTGGGCTTCTGATTTGCATATCACACCTATGATGACATGGCATAGGTGTGAAATACAGAATACAGAATTATGCATTAATCAAAACACTTCATAATATAAGAATTATGTTATACATGTTATACGGTATTACCAAGAAATACAGAATTATGCATTCATCAAAACACTTCATAACATAATAATAATAATAATAATAATAAGGAGGAAACGTGTGTGTGTGTGTGTGTGTGTGTGTGTGTGAGGTGTGAGGTGCAAGGTCCACCTCCACCGTCGTACCTCGCTGCAGGCGAAACCACAGTACAAAAAAAACACAGAACATGGAGCCTCTCAGTCACGTATGGTATTCAGAGTTTCTAAGAAATAGAGAATTATTTATTATTTATTGTCATTGCGTCTTGTAGGCGAAGCTTCGTTCGTTTGAGCTTTGTCTGTTTTCCAAGAAAGAACGCCACAGCCCCACAGTCACACATTCCATACAGAATTACTAACAAATACAGAATTATGCATTGTCAATAAAGTTCTATCTTATTTTATCTTCTATAAAAAAAGGGAATTTAGGGCAGGCTAATGGGTCAAACAAATAAAAAATACTTTTACAGTGGACATTCTATTATTTATTATTTATAATAATAATAATAATAACAACCATCCGTCGCTAGGTGTCGCTGTTTCCACGGACTCGGCCGCCTCCTCCGCAGTGCTGGTGGACGAGGAGTGCGTTTGATTGTTGCAGGGCTCAATGGCGGCCGGAGGAGCAGCAGCAGCAGCGTAGCGACGTCGCGCTCAGCATCGAGAGGAACAATAACACCCAGCAGCACCCACGGGCACCCGGCAGCAGCGCCTCGTCACCCCCGCTGACTGACTGGCCGGCCGGCCGGTGAGTGACTCGGTGTGTGCGGGGCCACCCCACCGCATGTGGAGCTAGTGCTTCTCTTTTGCGTCTCAGTATCACGTCTTTAAAAATAAATATTATTATTGTTTTATTATTATTACGCTTATAGACGTCGACGCTAGCGGGGGAAGTTAGTGGAGCCGCCCGGAGCTACCCGGAGCTATCCGGAGCTCTGCGGAGCCACCCGGAGCTACACGGAGCCGTCCCTACTCAAACCCCCCCCCCCCCCAAACATGGGAGACTCCCTGGAGCTCATCGGGAAGCGGCTGTTCCTTCTGCTGTCCTCCTCCTGCTCCGACGGTGGATCGGCTAACGGAGAAGCGTCGGACGGGGGTGAGAAGAAGGCCGGCGGCGGCGGGGTTGTCAGTGTCGGCGGCGGAGTGACCCGTGACTGGCTCCGGGGGACCGTGCGGGCCGTCAGCGTCATCGGCTTGGCGGCCCCGGAGATCGTCGGCGAGGCTGGCGAGGGCGGCGGAGAAGAAGAAGCCCCGGCGGCGGCGGCGGTGGCGGCGGATGGGCTGACGGTCCGTGTTTCCATGATGTTTGCTTTATAACACACGGTGGTGGTGGTGGTGGTGGTGGAGGAGGGGGTCGTCTGGGGGGGTCGTCTGGGGGGGGTCTTCCATGGGGGGTGGGGGTCTTTCATAAAGCCGCTACCCAACCCCCACTGCCCCCTGCCCTGCCCCCCACTCCGGCGCTTTTAATCACTAATCACACCCCCGAACGGTTGTTGTTGTTGTACGACCCGGGCGCGATGTCGCCGTCCGTCCGGCAGAGCGCAGCAACTCCAGGCCGAGGCTTGTGTTTGCGGCCTTGGCTTTGTTAGCGTTCCCATGTAGAAAAAGTAAAGTAGAAAAGTGTCCCCTTCCTCGTCTCCCCCCCCCTTGGCTACGAGAACACACAGACTGGGGTTTATTTGTGGGGAGGAGGGGTGCTTCGTGATTGATTGTTTTTTGTATTATTATAGTGGTTTTCACTGCTTGCTTGTGTTGTCTTTAATTATTTGGAGGACACCAGCTTTCCATCTTATTTCCTGGCAGCTCCAGTCTCTCAACAACACTGCTGCTGCTGCTGCTGCTTGATTCATTCGTTGGCCTTGCAAACAAAGTTCAGGGGAGGATAAGGATTTGTCAGGCTGTTGTTTGGTCTGTTTATTATCATCATAATATTCTTTTTTTTTTTTTCTTCCTCTCGACAAAGGGTTGCCGTCAAATAGACCCCAGTACAAACATTCACGGTTTGTTTTTTTAGACCAAAACACAGGACAATTGCTGCAATTAATTGGATCTTTTGTTTATTTCTTTCTTTCTTTAATTAGGGGGTGAACAGGTCATATATGTCATTGATTGATTCAGACCATGCACCATTTAAACAGCTCCTGAGATATGTTTGCACATCACAAGCCAGTGTATTTTAGCATATTGTACTATTTTTGGATGATGATTGGCCATTTTTGGGTTTAGGCTGCTTAGGAAATGTAAGGCGTTAAAACAAATGCTATAGGCTCAAATACGAGGGTGTTATAATAACATCTTACTACTACTACCACCTTCTCCATCCGTATAAGGTCACGACAGTAAAGCCATCCTCATAGTCTAGGCTAATTTACTTACTTCCTACTTTATCACTTATTTAAAACGGTCATGCAAATTCCATTGATGAATATTCACAATTGGACACCACTCCCAACCACGTGTCGCTTCCAAGTTATCTGGTTGGTAAGCAAATGATTGTGGCCAACATGCAGTATTTAAACAGAGATGCAGAGAAAGCGGTAATTTCATGCAGTTGTACACATGTAAAAGTTACCTATGTGTATTTTCCTATAGCTAGTAGGGCTGGGCAATCTCATATAGCCTAGATATTGTTTCAATATCGTGATATGAGACTAGACATCATCTTGGATTTTGGAAATGGTAATATTTTAACGTGGCATCGGGCTAAGAGTTGTCTAGTTTTATTGCAATTGGGGTATTTGGTCAAAAATATTGAAATATATTTTGTGCATGAAAATAGGCTTGTGGTTTTTTTTGCATAGACTATATAAAATACTTCATTGAACCAGAAAACATGTTATATCGACATATGTATTGTTATCGAGATATTTCATTAACATTATTGAGATTTTGGCCAGCCCTTATTGCTAGACGTATATAGTCTAGACGTATATAGTAACTACTGCTACTCCTGAACTAAAATGGGAAACTTAAACATATTTGCACCGTAACATCCTAAATACACCAGGAGGTCTTTTTAAAAGCATTTCATCGTTATGCTTCCTACAAATGTAAGTTCTCACCCATTACTACACTAATTGATATAGACATTGTTTGTAGTCGTGGTTGGTTTGATGCAGCAGCTCCCCCTGCGTTCTATTCTCATGTTCTCTAATGCGTGGCTTGTGTTTCTCCGTCTGCAGGTGTTTGTGGAGTTTGAGAACGCTGCACAGCGATGTTCCTGGGTGCAGGTTTACGGGAAAGGTGTCAACGCGTTACTGGTGGAGGACTCCATCGTCTGGGCCCACCAGAGCCACGGCCCACCTGGGTCACCAGCTGCGGCCGCCTCTTCCCCTCCCTGGCCCGCTCTGGTAAGCCAACAAAGCGTGCACCTGGACAGGTACCGTGGTGGTGCAGCATGGAACAAATGAATATCTAGAAGACTCATTATGTTGTTGAAGTCAAAAGACCAGTGGGGATGGGAATTGCTAACGTTTGAGTGATTCATCATTGATGGATATGACGACAATATTCTCTCCTGTTCTCTGATGGTCTGCAATTCTAATCAGGTCTGTTGGAGCAAGCAGCTACTTGTCCTAAATTAATGGCTGACGGATTCGACCATTCGGCGTTTATGCAGGGGTTATGCAGGGTTGCATATTAAAACAATTTCTTGGCTGGTAGATTTTTTCCACTATGTCTAGAAAAGAGACAACTCTTAAATTTAAGTTTGGACCTTGCTGTTCTTGTACTTGTAAATAGTAACCGATTCAGAGCCTGCTCTTGTCACCTCAACACGTTAATGGTAATTCACTCACTGCCATGCGGTTTCTGGCCAGCGTAACCCCTGACCCTAACCCTTACCAGTTATACTATGTCCCTTTTTGACTTTGATCACTTGCGAAGCACAGTCAACAAATAAATACTTTATGGGTATATATACTCATTGGTCCATGACTATAGCCTTGGTTTTTAAAGCCAGCATCTGGACATGCAGTCAAAGCACCAGAACACATCTTTATCACTTGTTAAAAAGAATAAATAACCGCGGGAATCCAGTATTATGCCACTTTTTTGGGTTTGACAATCTTTTTTGAACCCAATAATGTTCATTTGTTCTCTAAGATCCCGCGGTCAGTTCAGCAGCCGGTCCAGCTGCTGTTGTGATGGGTGGGGATGGGGAATGAGTGTGGATTTGCCGAGGGGCTTTCCTTTCCGGACCGGTGCGCTTCATTCGCTGTTCTCTCCACCCCCCCCCCCCCCCCACAGACTTTTCGCTCCTTGGTGGACCGAGTGGGTCTGGGCTCGGTGGTTCCGGTGCAGTTCTTTGGAAATGGGAATTTCGAGTTCCTTCCTGAGAGCAAATCTCTCCAGAAATTTGAGGTATGCATGTCAGCCCCCCTCCCACCAGTATACAAATATCTTCAACTCGTGGCTGTGATTGTCTGACCTTTTTTCCCTTTTGCTTTTGTGCCATCATGTGCCACAATGTGTCCTCTGGTCGTCTTCTCCTCCATGTGTATGCAGTTTGATATAGACCTCAGACGCCCGTTGGTGTTGGAACAGCCCGCCTTGCTTGCTGCCGTCTCAAGCTGGCACAGTGACTTTGAGTTACAGGAGATCTTCAGAAAGGGTTCGTCTCGGTCTGCCCTCCCACGGCATCCTACGTGATCATCGATTACCTTATTAATCCTCTGCCCGTCCCTCCGCCCCTCCCTCCGTAGGATCGTACACGATTCAGGGTCGCAGGGTCCCGAGTGTACCATGCCCGAGCTTACGAGGACTGCATGGGCCAATCGGGCTGGTGTCTCAGCCACGGACCCAGTCTCGCAATCATAGGCAGATCACCATAGGATAAGGTAGGTAGCCAAAAGACACCCCCCCCCACCCCCCCCAAAGTTGTAGTTGTAGTGTAGTGGCTAATCAAGTGTTGGGAGTGTGTTTGGTGGCTGGCTTGATTGGCCTCACGTGGCCCAGTTAGTCTGGGTTGGGTGGGCCTACAAACCTGTGGTGCATTGACTAATCAGTGCACCACGGGTTACATCAGCCATCGGCGCACACACTCGGAGAGCGCTAGCATGCTAGCTGTATTCCATCTGCTCTGTCCATTTTCATCCCAATTTTTACAATAAACCGGACTTTTCACCACAAACCTGCCTGTGTCCTTGGAAGAGCCCCAAACAAAGCCACATGTACGTGGCATTGTGGCAACGAGTTATGCCACACAGAGTTAAAAATAGTGCCAAAATGAATCAAGTGATATTAAGTGATATTTTCTTTGTTCTATCGTTCGCTCTTCCCAGGGAGATGAGAACCAGGTGGTGGATCCTCGCGTGATCCATGTGATGCTCACAGAGGAGGAGGTGAGTTGATCATTAAAACATGACGTCAACCCTACAACTGCAGCCTCAACACGGGTCGTTAATTTAGGTGTTGATGAAGTAAGGAGCGAATGAACCACAAACACCCTGACTTCGGTGGTGCTAAGCAACCTTGGGTTCGCCTCTGCTGCATCCCCAGAACCACCACCCCCGTCGTTATTTTATTATTATTATTAATGGGACAGCCCGGAGTGGTTTATGCCACTTATACCACAGTAGCAACAGTGATTAGATATTAACTTTAATCTATGAAGATATTATTGTTTTTTATTATTGTTAATTAACATAATCAGCTGAAATGAATATTCTTCTACCGTGCTCAGAGGATATTGTTTTGGATCTTGTAGTGCATTGATTTACAACTGAAAGGAGACATATTATACCACCAGGCGTGAGTATGATTGACCCTTCCAAGCGGTTTCAGAATCTCAGATTTTTGACAGTGGCAGTGTCCACCCGGATGTATGGTGGATAGATCAGCCTACCAGTTGCTACAGTCCACTGGGTAGGCTGGTAGACTGATCTATCCAGCATACATCTGGGTGGGCACTCCCACTTGTGATGTCAAAAACCGGAGATGACACCCTTGGAACATCGCTGACCAATCAGAATCAAGTATTGAACAACACCGTGGTGCCTCCTGTTGTTCCCGTCTCAGCTCGGTAAGAACGCCCGTCGCCGGAAGGAGAGCGAGGCGGCAAAAGGTGACAGCTGCGCCGTCGCCGCTCCACCTCCGAGGGTGAGGACGAGAAGAACCTGAAGCGCTTCAAAGGCACTGGCGAGGCTGTTGCCGCCGCCGATGGCAATGCCGACGCCACCCAAGCCTCTCTGGATGGACCGGGCATGTGGACCGGAGAGGGTGCAGGGGGGGCAGACAGAGTCAGCAGCACTACCACGAAGAATGGAGGCAACTCGTCCCCGGGCAACACCCCCTCGATCCAAATGGACCAGTCGTTGCACGGCGGCGCCGCCCGTTTCCCCGGCCAGGTGAAGGAGAATGGCCGCTCTCTGGCCGCGCAGGGCGTGCCGGACTCCACCACGCCGCTCAGCCACACGCCCACGCCGCCACCCCTCAAGCCGGCCCCGTCCCTGTTCTCCAACACATCGTTCCCCTCGCTGGGCCAGATGCCCAACCTGGTGCCCGGAACGGTGCCTGTGCACAAGGCGTCGCCGGCGCCCCTGTCGGAGCCCGCCTACCCGAGAACGGCCGCGCTTGTGTCGCCGGGGCCCGTCACCATCTCCTCGTCGTCCCACGGCGCAGGTGCCAGTGTGGCGCTCTCCCCCACGGCAGCCTTCAGCCGCAAAGCCCCTGCCTGGGGGAACCAGACGGAGGTACGTTGTTTTTTACTCCAAAACACCATTCCATTTTATTTTGGCTTTGCCATTGATTTGTATCTGATGCATCCGATGTTCTGTGTTGTCTTGCAGGCCTCCAAGGGCTTCCGTGCGCCCGCTAGCCTGCCTGTAGCTGTGCCCGTGTTCGGGGAGGTGAGCTCCCAGACCAACGGAGCCTCCAGCACGACCGCGACCGTGCCCCAGGACCCGTCCAGACCCTTTGGCTTTGGCTTCGGGGGAGACCAGAAGGAGCCCCAACCCCTGCAGGACCAGAACCTGTTTTTCCAGTACATGAGCCCCAACCAGAGTCCTGTTGCGGTCCAGACGCCGCCCAAGGACACCAACTACTTCACTGCCGTGTCAGAGGGCCTCGGGAAGGAGCCCCCGAGCCTGTTCAAGCCTGTGGAGGGACAGAAAAAGCTAGCGGGGTCTCCAGTCTCCACGGGGCTGTTTGGGTCGCACAAAGATCAGCCCAAAGTGCCTGAGAGCCATCCGCCGGGGAACTGTGTGCTGCCCAAGCCTTTAGGAGGGGACAAATCGGTCGCGCCCTTCCCAGGCATGAGTGCACCTGGAGGCACTAGAGGAACGACAATGGCCGCTCCGGCACCAGCTTCTGGAGCCCAGGGCGCTGGTAAGAGGGTCGGTAGCAACGGAGCCCCGGCTTCTGGGAGCTTGGGGCAGCTCCCTACCAAGGCTACCCCTGACAGCCACCAGAACCTGTTCCTTCAGGCCTCCAAAGAGCCCTCAAACCCCTTCTTGGCCTACGGGGACGCGACCCCACCAGCCTCCTTTGCAGGCTTTTCTGGTACCGAAGCGGAGGGTGTCGGCGCCGCTTCAGATGGTAAACCGAACCTGTTCACCATGGCAGAGCCGCCGAAGGGGATCCTGGCTTCTCCTTTTGCCGCCCTCCCGTCTGCCCCTTCCCCCAGTTCCTCTTCCCATGTCCCGGCCTTCTCCCAGAGGCCACAAAGCGAAGGAGTTAAGCCCAAGGACGAGCAAGACGGCCAGGAGAGGCCTACCTCCACGTCAGGCTCCAGCCCCGGTGGAAACGAAGAAGCCCCCGCCGGCAGCTTTGACCAGAGCCAATCCCAGAAGTTCAACCTGGAGGACAGGGGCCTCCAGTCCTCCAAGCGGGACTCTGACTCCAGCATCAACAGCGACCTGTCGGACTTGAGCGAGAACGAGGAGGGCCCAGAGCGGGGCCCGGGGAGACCGCCGGGCCCTGGCAAAGCGGCGGGCATGCTGCAGAAATCCAAAACCGTCGGCGCCCCCAAGGGCCGGCCACGCACCAAGCCCTTCAAAGGTAGGGCCCTATGTCGTCTGACGTATCATCCGGTCGCTGGTTCCTGTGGACCAAAATTACCGATGTAATGTAAACCACTCTTTGTGCTGCAGTGGGCCAGTCGGTGCTGAAGGACCAGTCCAAAGTGCGGCGCTTGAAGCAGTCGGGCGAGTCGTTCCTGCAGGACGGCTCGTGCATCAACGTGGCCCCCCACCTGCACAAGTGCCGCGAGTGTCGCCTGGAGCGCTACCGCAAGTACCGCGACGAGGACACGGACGACGACGACGACCCCAACGTGGCCTGCCGCTTCTTCCACTTCCGCAGGTGGGTGTCATTGTCAATGTGTGTGTGTGTGTCTGTCTGTTTGTCTGTCTGTGTCTCTACCATTCTAGCCATCCGTGTTTGTTGTAGCTCATCTAAGGCTCCTTTTGTGTCCTCCTCCTCCCCGTCCACCAGGCTGGCGTTCACCCGTAAGGGCATCCTGCGGGTGGAGGGTTTCCTCAGCCCCCAGCAGAGCGACGCCATGGCCATGGGCCTGTGGCTGCCCGCCCCCGCCATTCAGGAGGGCCTGGACCTGGACACGTCCAAGTACATCCTGGCCAACGTGGGCGACCAGTTCTGCCAGCTGGTCATGTCCGAGAAGGAGGCTATGATGATGGTGGAGCCTCACCGTGAGTGACTCTTTTTTAAAGGACTCCTATTATACCACCAGGTGTGAGCGTGATCAGCCCTTCCAATCGGTTTCAAAAACCGATTTCAGAATCTCCGTTTATACCTGGTGGTATAATTTGTCACATTTTTTATGCAGAATCAGTCACAATCAGAACTTGGAACAGCTATTAACTTGTTAGTTATTGAATTAATAATCAATGAACCAAATCAAATAGATGCTGACAACTTTCAATGCATATTTCACTAGATCAAAATGGCTTCTGTTACCTGTTCCCGAATGTGTCTTGAATTCCAACAAATTTTACAGCACAGCACTAGTGTTTGGGAATATTGTGTATTGGGAATAATCGTAGTAGTAGTACTACAATTAGGGTAGGATGCTAAATGTGTTGTGTTTTTGGTGTGTGTTCTCCAGAGAAAGTGGCGTGGAAGCGTGCTGTGCGAGGCGTGCGGGAGATGTGTGACGTGTGCGAGACCACGCTGTTCAACATCCACTGGGTGTGCCGCAAGTGTGGCTTTGGCGTGTGTCTGGACTGCTATCGCCTCCGACGGACCCGGCCCCGCGAAGGTGTGTGTGTGTGTGTGTGTGTGTCTTGGTTTGTGTGTGTGTGTCACTTGATGCGACGACGATCAAACCTGTAAAAATGTTAATTTAAAACATATCTAAATGTTTTGCCGTTGTTGTCCTCAGATGTGGACGAGGGGCCCGAGGACGAGGTGTTCTCCTGGCTGAAGTGTGCTAAGGGCCAGCCTCACGAGCCCCAGAACCTCATGCCCACGCAGATCATACCTGGCACAGGTATGGTGCTCCCAATCACTGTGATCTGATTAATTTATTTACAATATTCAGTCGTGGTGGCAATGTACAAATATTAATATTATGCAACGGGAATATGCAGGGGACCTCAAGATATGTTATCACAATTTTTGAGTGCACAATGTATTGCGATTGGAAATATTACGATTCTGTAAAAATTGTGATACGATATAACTATATGTGTGTGAGTGGGGGTGGGGTTGGGGGTGTGGGTGGGTGTGGTCTAACTTGTGGGTGTGGTCTAACCTGTGGGTGTAACATCGGGGGTTTGGGTTATACAAGGCCCATCGTGTCCACCATTGTTTCTATTCGGAAGTGGCTGAACAGAACACAATTGTTGCCAATCAATAGGTAAACGCATGCATTATAGCGCCCTCTGTAGGGCACTGTCATGTTGGCTTACTGTATTCTCTTTGTGCATTGCCCCCCCCCCCCCCCCGTAGCGCTCTACAACATCGGAGACATGGTGCACGCGGCCAGAGGCAAGTGGGGCATCAAGGCCAACTGTCCCTGCACGAGTCGATACGCCAAGACCCTAGCGCGCCCCAGCGGCCCCAACGGCATATCACAGGTACTGCTGTTGTCACCGACACTCGCCTCACCTGACCTGAACTCTCTCTCATTGACGACCACCATCCTAATGGTAATTTCCTCTCTCCGGCAGTCCTCCGGTCACGGGGCAGCGTCCACCTCCGGCCTCGGCAGCAATCACGCTAAATCGGAGGCCGATGCGTCGACGGTGAAAGCGGAGCAGATGTCGGTGTTGTCGGACGGAGGAGGGGGTGGAGGTGGAGGTGGAGGTGGCGGCGGTGGCGAGACGGTGGGCAGTACCAGCGGTCCGTCCCGCTCGTCCTCCTCCACGGGCGAGGGCAACAGCTCCGCCCTGCACTGGCTGGCCGACCTGGCCACGCAGAAGGCCAAGGACGACCCGAAAGGTATCGTGATTTTGGCCGTATGCGTGCGTTGGCGAATCGAGCCCAATGGAAATGTATTCAGTTCAGTGTTGCGTAAATGTCAAGGAAGGTACTGGATTATAGTTACAGGTTTAAAAACATGACTTTCCAAGCCTGGATCTCATTCATTTTGGGAAGGATTTTGCATGCATGCCAAAGTTCTGAAATGTAAACTATGTATTTTTTTTTCTTTTTCGAATGGTTACAAAGATTGTTGTTTCTTGGGTTACGTTGAAAGACAGACACTGGTAAACCTTAGCCTCTGGACTGTTTATGTACATGGTGGTTAGAAATTCAAGCGTGATGATGACCACCGCGGTTCTGTGGATTTGTGTGTGACTCTCTGACACTCCCTGCCTTCCGCACCACCACCACTGCCACCACCGTCACTACCACCAGCACCAGAGCCCGGGTCGCTTCGCTCCATGATGGGCCGGGACAGCCGCCCGCCGTTTGGTCTGGACTCGCTCAGCGCGCTGTCCAAGCCCTCCCCCTCCTCCGCCTCCAGCCCCAAGCTCTTCAACAGCCTGCTGCTGGGCTCCAGCATGTCCCAGCCCAAGCCCGAGGGCTCCAGCCTCCGGGACCTGCTGAACTCGGGCCCCGGCCGGCTGCCCCAGGGCCCCGGGGAGAGCGGGGTCCCCTTCCCCTCTGTCTTCACCTCGGGAGGCGTAAGTGTACCGCAAACCGCATGTTGTTGGGTTCCATGTATTGCACTGCTCAAGAAACTGTTCTTACCAGATGAGATTGTACTGTTTCTAATTGTTACTGCCATCATTTTTGGATATTTAGTAAAGAAAAATCTATTTATAAGAAGAAGAGGAAAAAAAAATGAAAGTGTCCCTGAGAAAGGTAAAATGCCGATACGGACCTGGATTTTTATATGGATTTTATATTTTATACGGACCTGAAGTTTTATCTTATAATGAATCCAGGTCGGAGGTGGGAGTGAGTTGCTGCCTCAAGCGAAGGAGTTCAAGTATCTCGGGGTCTTGTTCACGAGTGAGGGCAAAATGGAGCGGGAGATGGACAGACGGATTGGTGCAGCGTCTGCAGTGATGCGGGCGCTGTACCGGTCCGTTGTGGTGAAGAGGGAGCTGAGCCGGAAGGCGAAGCTTTCGCTTTACTGGTCCATCTACGTTCCAACCCTCACCTATGGTCACGAGCTTTGGGTAGTGACCGAAAGAATGAGATCACGGATACAAGCGGCCGAAATGAGTTTCCTCCGCAGGGTGGCTGGGCTCAGCCTTAGAGATAGGGTGAGGAGCTCAGACATCCGGAGGGAGCTCGGAGTAGAGCCGCTGCTCCTCCGCATCGAAAGGAGTCAGCTGAGGTGGTTCGGGCATCTGATTAGGATGCCCCCCGGGCGCCTCCCTTTGGAGGTTTTCCGGGCACGTCCAACTGGGAGGAGACCCCGGGGCAGACCCAGAACCCGCTGGCGAGATTATATATCTCGTCTGGCCTGGGAACGCCTCGGGATCCCCCAGGAGGAACTAGAGAGAGTGGCTGGGGAGAAGGAAGCCTGGGGGGCCCTGCTTAGCCGGCTGCCACCGCGACCCGACCCCGGATAAGCGGACGATGATGGATGGATGGATGGATGAATCCAGGTCCGTATCGGTATTCTGCCTTTCTCATGGACGCTTTTAAAGCTTTTAAATGATTTAAGTGGTAGCTTTTAAATGAAATCGACTCTAGCCCAGGGATGCAGAGATGCATCCACCATGCTGTAGGTGAGCCGGTGGTGGTGGTCCCCCCTCTCATGTCTCCTCCTCCTCAGAGTGACAAGCTGAAGAGCAGCCTGCCAGACTTCCTGGATCACATCATTGCCTCGGTGGTGGAGACCAAGAAGGCAGAGGGCCGCCGCAGTGGCGCCGGCGGGGCCTCCGAGGGCGGCGGCGGCAGCATCGGGGGGGAGCTGGGCCTGCTGGGCGGCCGCAGGGACGGTGTGATGGGCCTCAGCGTCCTGGACCCCCACACCTCGCACTCCTGGCTCTGCGACGGGCGACTCCTCTGCTTGCAGGACCCCAGCAACACCAACAACTGGAAGATCTTCCGGGAGTGCTGGAAGCAGGGACAAGTAAGACCGTCAAGCGTTTCCACCCAAAGTATCAGGAACTAAGAAGTTCCGTTGCTGGCGTTTCCACTGCGCTCTAAAGACTCGCGAAGATTCTGCAAATTAGTCCATCCTTATATCCATCCTTCTCTCACTTTAATACCGTCCAAACATTCCAAGGTGTCATCTCCGGTTTTTGACATCACAAGTGGTAGTGTCCACCTAGATGTATGCTGGATAGATCAGCCTACCAACCCACCCAGTGGACTGTAGTAACTGGTAGGCTGATCGATCCACCATACTTCTCGGTGGACATTCTTATACATGCATGCTTAGACACTCCCACATATCCTAATCCCTAAGCTAAGGCAGAAGCCACGGTTCGGTTACGCAGCTCGGTTGGTATCGAAGAGAAGGAGGCTCGAGTGTAACCGTTCCCCTCCTCCTCCTCTTCCTCTCCAGCCTGTGTTGGTGTCGGGGATACACAAGAGGCTGAAGAGCAACCTGTGGCGGCCGGACGCCTTCAGCCAGGAGTTTGGGGATCAGGATGTGGACCTGGTCAACTGCAGAAACTGCTCCATCATCTCGGACGTCAAGGTGCGGGACTTCTGGGACGGCTTCCAGGTCATCTCAAGTGAGTCTGAGTTTCTGAACGTCCCTTTTGGGTTTTTAAAGTGGCAATCGTGAAGATTCCCATTTCGTGCTCTTTGGCGACACCTATGGCGAAAAACTAATTGCGTCCAAGGAAAATGTTCGAGATTATTACTTTAAACGTCTATGGACCTTTTTTAATGAAGGTTTTTACGGTGGCCGGCTGCTGTGTGGCTAATGTGTGTGTTTCTGTTTCCGCAGAGCGTCTGAAGGGCACCGATGGGCAGCCCATGGTGTTGAAACTGAAGGACTGGCCTCCGGGAGAAGACTTCCGGGACATGATGCCCACACGGTGAGACATCAAAACCTGGCCTGGCCTGTCCTCACCACTGCCACTGGCGTCCCCCCTCTGGCCCACCCTTGCTCTGTTTATCCAAAGGTGCGCACGTTTCCTTTGTTAATAAACGGCTCTCCGGTTTCTCACCGCGATGGTTCATGTGGGTTCCGCAGCTTTGAGGACCTGATGGAGAACCTGCCCCTGCCAGAGTACACAAAGCGAGACGGCTGCCTGAACCTGGCCGCCCGCCTGCCCAACTTCTTTGTGCGTCCTGACCTCGGTCCTAAGATGTACAACGCCTACGGTAAGGGAATTAAGAGTGGACTGGACACTACGTCTAACATGGAATATGCTCCATCTCCATCATTCCGCATTGGGCTATACAGTGTATATAGTGTGAGACAGGCCTGCAGTTGGTGCCAGGGATGGATTACATTTACATTTACGGCATTTGGCAGATGCTTGTGTCCAAAGCGACTTACAATAAGTACGTTTGTTGAACGAGCAATATATCGCTGTGGTACATAAAGATAAGAATAGACAGACAGGTTTCAAGCATTCATAGTTGCAAGGTTAATAGAACAAGTTTCATAATTGCTAGGTTGCCTGCATAATAGCTGGGATAAGAGCAGAAGTGCCATTCTGAGTGCATTACCAACATCTAAGAACAAACAATATACTAAACAATGCAGTATGATTACCGTACCCGAATGTGGGTCACATACAACCCACATACCCACATTGAAATGATGACCCTTTCCCCTTTTATGCAGAGCAAAACCCACTAGAGGCATCAGCAAATCTAAATTCTAACCATGCCCCCTTCTCTCTCCATCTCTCCTCGCTCCCCCAGGTCTGATCTCCACTGAGGACAGCAAGGTGGGCACCACCAACCTCCACCTGGACGTGTCCGACGCCGTCAACGTCATGGTCTACGTTGGCATCCCGCAGGAGTCCGGGGACCACGAGAACGGTGAGCCACATGGCGTGACGCACCAACAACTTGAGATGTCTCCATCCATCCATCCCTCCCTCCCTCCCTCCCTGCGACATTATCACTCTCTGCTCACAACTACGGCCACTATTCACATCTCTACTTAATTAGTTCAGTTCATCAACAGCAGTCAATTAGCCAAACAATTAGTGCTAATGTTAAACGTCTAATGCAACATAAACATATAACCAGCTAATCAATTAATAGAACATGTATAGATTATTCATATTCAATAAGTGTTTCGACTCCTCATCCGACAAAGCAAGCAAGCAATCTAACTAAATGCATCAATTGGTTTAGACCATTTGTCATTATTGATGACATTCGACAGACTCAATGATTTATCCATGATATTGAATGATTGATCATTGGCAATGAACATGATGGCCAACATAATAAGCCCTTTAATAAATCTCTCGCATCTTGCACCCTCTCTCAACACATCTAAATATGCATATGCAAGATCCATTTGAACTCTCTTCTGTACGCCAACAACCTGACTTGACTTGACTTTGACCCCTGACATCATGATCGTCGACCATGAGCCCCTGAGGAGGACCCCCTCGTGAAGTGGGTCGGGTCTCCGGTGTGCTGATTTAACTGTGGCCAAATCTTGTTATTCACAGAGCCAGATATCGATGGACGCAAAGGTCTGTAGACGCGCCGTTATACCACTCTTAAGTAGCATGCCCCTCCTCTCGACTAACTCCCCCCACACCCCCACCCCTCCCTCCACTCCTACGGGTCATTTCTCTGTGTCACAGTCACCTCGGGGTCAAGGGGCCAGGGAACCAAGACTTCTCCTCACTCTAGATGTCGTGTTTACTTGCGTAGTCTAGATCTGAAGCTTCAGTTCTGCCGAAAGACAAACTTTTTACACTTTTTAACTCTCGAATTGTCTTCTCTAATCCCCTCTGGGAACACACTTTCTCCAGCGTAAGATGCGTCTGGGTCATTCTGCACCCCTCCACCCTGCATATAATGACATTTGAACTTACCGTGGCCACATGCAGCCCTAACCTGTTGGCTCCCCCCACCTCCCCTCCCTGTAGTGTTTCTCCTTTTTCTCTTCCGGCGACGACGCTGCTCTGGCCCAGACGTGGTGGGAGAGCCGATGGCTTGAAGGTTGTCCGCTTATTATTTAGCCTACACATCGTAGATGACCCGTTAAGGTCGCAGGAACCTTTAAATCGCCCTTCGCCGGTAACATGAACTGGTATTTTTTTATTGTATTTGTAGATTTTTTTGGGGCCCGATAGGATGTTTAAAATAACAATTTGGCCGACAGTCATAACCGATAGCCAATATTTAATATTCAAACAGTCATTTTATTATAATAAATCGAATACTTTATGTGACGACCGTCCTGTTTAAATAAACATCCCTTTTTTCCTCCAGTGGGGGAAAAAATCTAGACTTCTTATATCCCTGTGTGCCAAACACGCCAGCTTATACCCACTGGTATTAACTCCTCCTCATCCGTTTCCCTTGACCTTTTTATGTTTTACTCTGGCCTCTCTCCCTCCCTCCTTCCCTCCCTCTTGCTCTCTCTCTCTCTCTCTCTCTCTCTCTCATGGAGTTGACTCCATGTGTGCATCAGCAACAGTCCTGCGCCCGTGGATGTGAATATTGTGATAGTACATGTGCTGTAGTGTGGTTTATGTAGTCTTCTGCATTTCATGCCTCTCCTCTTTATATCGTGTATTTCGTTCCTCTCAAGCGGTGCAGTCGCTTCCTGTTTTTCTTTCGTTGGCGGGGGATTTCTGTTAATGGTACCCATCCTAAGTATTATTAGTGGGCAAGCACAGCCCGGAGACCAAGGGACCCTCCAGGGCTCTGAAGCTAGCATCTAGCTGGCAGCCACATCTTGTTGTGTTGTGAGAAGGGGAGCTGCTGCTGCTGCTGCAGCAGTCACTGGATCGAAACACCCATGCTGTGAATCGTTGCGGGAACGAAATGCGGTCGCAATGCTCTGACTTTCAGACTCAATGTCTGCCTGTTGTGTGTTGTTTCTATGTGCACATTGTTATTGCCATCTCCAGAGGTCATGACGACCATCGAGGAGGGCGACGTGGACGAGATGACGAAGAGGAGGGTGTACGAGATCAAGGAGAAGCCCGGAGCCCTCTGGCACATCTACGCCGCCAAGGACGCCGAGAAGATCCGAGAACTGCTCCGCAAGGTCAGCAGACGGTATCTTTTTCAGGACTGTGTGTGAGTGAATAATTTAAAAGCCATGTCTGAGTGTGTGTGTGTGTGTGTGTGTGTGTGTGTGTGGTGTCAGGTGGGCGAGGAGCAGGGCCAGGAGAACCCACCGGACCACGACCCCATCCACGACCAGAGCTGGTACCTGGACCAGGTGCTGCGGCATAGGCTCTCCGAAGAGTATGGGGTCCAGGGCTGGGCCATCGTCCAGTTCCTGGGGGACGCGGTCTTCATCCCCGCCGGGGCACCACACCAGGTCAGCCCGTCGTCTCCAGCAATTATTATGCAATTATGACCTTCCTAAAGTTAGATTTTTATCTGTGTTATCCGATGACGGGTCATTTGCCCCGTTCGAAAGGGACCACCTTCTTGTTTGAGAACCGCTCACCCAAAGAAGTTCACACTCGACACTCATGCGCGCAGTTCCTTGGGTTATTTCATTCTTTGTCTTTTTACCCTCCCTCCCTCCCCTCCTTCCCCCCTTGTCTCCCTGCAGGTCCACAACCTGTACAGCTGTATAAAGGTTGCCGAGGACTTTGTGTCCCCGGAACACGTGAAGCACTGCTTTAGACTGACCCAGGAGTTCAGACATCTGTCGACCACTCACTCCAACCACGAGGATAAGCTTCAGGTGAGCCTGCCTCTCAAACACCCTGTAGTCTGCTTCATACGTACCCTGTCTATACATGCCTGTCTTCATACATGCATGTCTTTAGTGCAGCTTGTATTTTTGTTGTTGTTGCTTGTATGCAGGGTTCCCACAGGTCCTTGAAATCCTTGAATGTTTGGGAATTTGAGAGAATTTTTTTTTTCACAAGTGTTCACACATTCAAACCTCTCCCACACACACACATACACACACACACACAGACACACACAGACACAGACACACACAGACACAGAGAGGCCGACAAGTCTCAGGTCCAAGTTGAATGTGAGGGAATTGGGCCTGGAAAGCCTGTGCATGTCTTGGTCTTCCCGTGGATGTCTCACCATGTGTGTTGTGGTCCCTGCACACAGGTGAAGAACATCATCTACCACGCAGTGAAGGACGCCGTGGGGACTCTGAAAGCCCACGAGCCCAAGCTAGCCCGGCCGTAAGAGTGCTGAGAGAATCACCTCTCAGCGTGCATACACACACACACACACACGGACACACACACACGGACACACACACACACACGGACGGACAGACACAGACACGCACACTACCACATCTATATCCCCAGACATGCCGAGCCCTCCCACTAGATGTCTCCGGAGAAAGGGGGCACCTGCGTCTGCCTCGGACGGAGGCATGGACCCCTGGTTCACGCGTAGTAATCGAGTGTAGATATCTTTTTCGGGCCGGAAAACGTTTGCTATTGGGCCAATTTCTGCCGTTGTGGCTTGTTTTCAAATAGAGTGGGTTCGAATGTGTTGCCGTTTTTGTTATTTTTGGTTTTTGTTTCAAAATTGTTGAGATCTTGCATTTCTAGTTGATTTTCCAATTTACTTCTCGTCATTGAGTCTGTATTTAAGGTCTGAGTTTCTTAGGTTTTTTTTTTGTTGTACATGTAAAGACACCAGAGTGACAGGGAGAAGGAGAGGGTCGATGCTGCTGTGCCTTCAGAGCAAAAAAGGGGTTCAGCTTCACGCAAGTGACAAAATGTGAGCACTGGGCTAATGTTCCCGTTTCGATGAGCTCTTTTTCTTTCTTTTATTGGAACGGAGGTTAGCCTGTGTTTTATATATGCACACGTTTGTTGTTTTGGACGGGGGGGGAATTTTGACAAACAAGTTCCATCTGTCCCTTGTGGCTGAAATTAATTCATGAAGCAGCGAGTAAAAGGGGAGAGCAGACCAAAGTTTTTTTTTATTTTATTTTCACTTTTAGAAGTTGATCAGCATTTTATACATCCGACGAGGGAGTTCATTGGTTCATTGGTTGATGAATAAGAAGCTTATGGTTGCTTAATTGTTTTTGAATCATGGTCTGAATGAACTGCATTCTCTCAATAATTGTTCAACAATCACAATTCCAGCTTAACAGAACTACTGGCCCTAAATGTTATCTCAATACATCCATTTTGATCCTGGCAGTATGATTTCTTTTTTTCTTCTTCTTCAAAATAAAGTTTACAAAAAAAGACTTGTATGTGTGTATGTTTCATGAGTTGTGTGCTATTTATTCCTGCTTGGAGTTCCAACTTGTGTTTGTGCTTTTAAATAATGTCCTGCATCCGTGAACTTGCTTTGCTTTCCGTTGCACTGTGTTGCGCCGTCTTTGTGTATTTTAAAAAGTGTACCTGCAAGAGCTTTTAAGTGGGTCACAGAAATGGGTTACTCACACTCACAAGTAGCTGACCTCTAATGCCCAGTACTGTATAATAAACACATAACGTAACAGTGCACTGTGATTTAGTTATGTTAATGCTTCTGAAACAAGACATTGATTGACTAGATATGTATTTTATTTTTTTACATGCATTATTCACTCACTTATTGCAAACTATTTTTAAGTAATAGTAATGGACAAAACAAACAATTAAATATTACAATATTTGTTTTGGCACTAGTTGGAAGGCATGTTCTCTGCAAGGTGTCAGTATCTCATGACGGGACGACGGAACAGGATGCTCCAAATGAGCGTTATTGGCGAGAGGGCGAGAGAGAGAGAGAGGGGGGGGGCGGGACATTCTGACACATTCTGGGATATCCGGTTTCCGTTACACGTTTCAGATATGTTTCGCGGAACCGGAAGTTGCGTTGCGGCAGACCGGGATAACGCTGCAACCCAGGACCTCCCTCCCCCATCGCTCTCTCTCTCAAGCCTACCTACCGCGTACTGTACTGCAGCATCCACCACCACCCTGACTGTGACTGTCTCGTCAGCCAGCTAGCCAGCCAGTTAGCCAGTCAGCCACCATCATTCCCATCATTCCCACCACAACAGAAGGAGTGGGAATGGGAGCGGGAACCAGCACCACCACCACCACCAATGCCTAGCGAGTGAGCTAGCTAGCCCGTTAGCCAGCTAGCCTACCAACGGCTCTCTGGTCTGGTAACGAGGAGGAGAAGAGGAGGAAAAAAAAGAAGCGGGAAAGGGTTTAACATTAACGGTCACGTTAATAATTAACCTGCGACAAACAACATGGTGTCGTGGATTATCTCCAGGATTGTGGTGTAAGTATGAACCCCACGACGTTGTTTGTTGTGTGGTGTTAATTTAATTGAACGTAACGTCCACCGACTGCTGCATAGCGCGTCCCTTGACGAGCATGGGTGTGATTGACATACACGTAGATTTTATATTTATTTATTTATATATATATGGATATATGTCTATATCTAACATTATTTTAATGTTTTTAATAAAATAATGTTTCCCGTATGTGGGTCATACGTGTGTTGTTTTGGATGGATGTGATTATAAAGAGCATTATGCCAGTGACGTGGACAAATGACACGTGTTTTTTTAATCTATTTAATCTAAAATATATGATTGGTGTTATAGGTGTGATGATGGGTGATGGCTGGATGGACATCTGTACATGTTGTGTTGTGGGCCATGCTGTCCTTAAATAAATATATATAAATATATATAATGCTTAAACAATATACGTATTCACAGTAGAGACACGTGTCTTAAATAGGCGTATTTCAGATGCGTTTATTAATGTATCTGTAGCCAGGCCCTGGTTCATCCACCTGATGTCCACATGATGCTGCTGCTGCCGCTGCTGGATGATGATCATGATGATGATGATGATGACTCAACTCAAGTCCTGCTCTCATTCTGCCTGTAAAAAGATGTGCTTGCTTTTTGTTTTGTGTTTTGTATTTGATTATTTTAAGAACCTTAAGAACATGTTATTCCCCTCGTCTCGCCTGACCGTGTTGTTTTAGTCAATTTGTCGTGGATTAGCCCTAAACTCATGCCAAACAGGCTTACATCAATTCATTCATACATACATACATACATACATACATATACATACATACATACATTTAATCCATTTTATTCCCCTTGTCTCGCTTGACCGTGTTGTTTTAGTCATGGATTAGCCTTAAACTCATGCCAAACAGGCTTACATCAATTCATTCATACATACATACATACATACATACATACATACTAACATGCATACATTCTACATGATCTAAACCTTCCCAACATCCTGGGATGGCACAGACGTCGCTAAATAACATTGGTGTATTGTTTACTTTCATTATGCAACTGTGTGTGTCCATAGCAAACAGACAGACAGACACACACACGCACACCTACGTTGTTGTGAATCCCAGCTGGCTCTTAATGGTTCACTGCACCCCAGGTGGTCATGTGACTCTGGAAGACGAAACGACGTGACTAGATGTGCTACGTAGTCGATTTTGCCCGTTCTCCCCTTTCGAGTGGAGTCTCTAATCGTCTTTTGTCAACCCCCAGACTAAATCAGCCTACCAGGCAGCCTACCTAGTGGACTGGTTGGCTGATCTATGGTAAATATGTAAATGGTTTGCATTTACATATCGCTTTTATCCAAAGCGCTTTACAGTTGCCGCACATTCACACATTCATACACCGACGGCGGTGCCAACCATGCAAGGTAACAACCAACACGTCAGGAGCAGTTAGGGTTAGGTGGCGTCTTGCTCAGGGACACCTCGACAGCCTGGGGATCGAACCAGCAACCTTCCGATTGCTCTTACCTCCTGAGCTACTGCCGCCTCATCTATCCAGCATAAATCTGGGTGTGGACACTCACATTTGTGATGTCATTATGTCACAATGCCAATTCTACCCTTTCATATATTTGGACTGGGAAGGCGTCTGCGAGAGGCTGCTTGAGTTCACTCACAGTCTCGACAGTGAACTTGTGAGAGCCCAGTGTCTGGGCTGGCAGCCGGGCGGGTGTGGGGGGTGACTGGATCGCGACACAAAGACTTAGAGATGGCAGGCGTCTGCTGCTAGCCCGCAGGCTCGCCACACGCTTGGACAGCCTCTGACACCCTTCTGTCTTCTGTAGGGAATGGGGTCAAGCATGCACACGTGCACGCATGGCTGACTGAGTGGGGCGAACAACAGGGGGCCTGCTGGTCATAGTTCGTTGTACAGGAAGCACACGCCATTTCAAACATTCAATAGAGGATATATTAGCCTGTTTATTACCCCCACCCACACACAAACACACACACACACACACACTCACTTTGACTTCCAAGGGAACGATGAAGAGAAGAGAATAGTCCAGCATTGTTGGTCCAAGGAGGGACAGGCTGAGGCAGTGATGGTGAATCATGGATAGGATGGCATTTTGGCTTCAAGTTATTCAGCATCCTCTGATGGTGTCATTGTTGTTGGAAGTGTAAAGGGACCAGTGTCTCTGCGTCGTCACTCTGTTCAGCGTCATCCTGTCACGTCAGCACAAACCACACCGCCACCAGGCAGGAAGGCAACACAGACACCTCTACAATGGACAGCTGGGTGTGTGTGTGTGTGTGTGTGTGACCCCTCTATCAGTATGTGCAGACAACACATGGTGGTGAGTGGTGACCCACCTATAGGGAAAACCTTCCCTGTGTGTCTCCTAGCCACTGTTTATCTGGCTCCCAACAGCAGGCCTTTCCTGGAGTGATTACACCATACTGCTGCTGATGGTGGTGGTGTGTGTGTCTGTGTGTGTGCTCTGGCCTGCCCTGCCCACTACTGCCCATCAGCTCGATAATCCGGCTTCCTCTTGTAGCGCAAAGCACACAGATCACAGAATAAACACAATGCCCAGTCCTAGCCCTCACTGAACGTTTGTAGAGAAATGGTCAATTTGGGGCATACATAAGAGTAGTTCTTCAGAGCATAAAGCTGCATCATGCAGGCTAAGTAAAACAAAGATGGAAGTCAGGTGTCAAGAGCACATCCTGAGGGAAATGTTATCCTTTCACTGCTGTCTGTGTTCTTCTGGAGGACGGGAGGCCAGCTGACACATGACCAAGCCCTCTCTCTCTGTCTCTCTCTCTTTGTCTCTCTCTCTCTCTCTCTCTGCTCCATAGCCTCGCGTTCGGGACCCTTTACCCGGCCTACTCCTCCTACAAGGCGGTAAAAACCAAGAACGTAAAAGAATATGTGAGTATCGGCTGTCTTCTATGTGGTAACATGACACCTAGATGACCACGACATAATCTGATATCTGCTACCGTGACGTGGCCTGTGGTTACTGGTCAGACATTGATTTGGCTCCTGCAACAATCTAACAGGAGGCCAATTCTTTTTAATTGAATAATTCACCGACAATTTATTGTAGCTGATATCGCACTAGAACATGCATGAAGTCATTGTGGAATAATGTATAATAAGGTATAAAATGTATTAAAAGAGCAATGTGCAGTAGGCTAAATGTGTGGGGTAAATGATTGGTTATTTTCATTATTTTAGACCGCTAGATTCGTTTTTGTAATGTTTATGTTCAGGGGCAGGCCAAAGATTAAAGTTGAACCGGGATTTCACTCAAGGTATGTTTAGAGCTAGGCTACCAGAGAGTAACTGAAGTACAATCACGGAGGTCGAGTGTTGGAGTCTGAGGAGGGGAAACCCTCAGGAAGGAATGATGGATGGACCGCAGCATTGTTTCACCTGCTGCCATTGATAAGCTAAGTCAACGTTAGCAGGATAACTTCCGGCCAGAAGATTACAATGTGAGTGGGGCGGAGGGGGAAACATTGGTTTCCATAGGAACTGGTGCGAGGGGCGTGGTCAGAACAACCCACCATGTCACATGGGCTCGAGCTAGTGTGCACAGCCACTCTGGGGAAAAAAACTTCTTTGGCTGCGAGGTTCCCTCATTTCAACAACTTTTTAGTTAAAAATGGTGAGACCGTTGGTGAGACCCAAACAGAATGGGTTCTTTCAACTGATAAACGTGATTTTTGGGTTTTATTTACCCTTTAATGTGAACTTATCAGAAACTGATATTTGCAGTAAGAAGGCTTTCACCAGTGGTGGTGTTTCTCAGTTTATTCGTATACTTTGACTCTACTTCTTAATGCCTGCATGTACTCAGTAGCTGTATGAGTTGTCAAGGAAACCAATAGCTACCCAATCGATGTAGATGATGTTTTAACTTGCACACACTATTTCTGGATGCTAGTTCATCACCCTCCCTTTTTCGGGAATAGAATCCTTCCTCCTCTCCTCATCCCGGACAGAGATCTGGAGGAAGAGGAAGAGGAGGAAGAGGAAGAGGAGTGGCGTGCGGCTTGGGCCCTCCTCCGTCTCCTCCTCCTCCTCTGGGGACCCACTGTCTCCTCCTGGCAGGTTACCATAGCAACCTCCACTCAATTCATGGCAGGCGGCCATCGAAGGAGCAGCACTAAGAAGTGTGGGGCATCAGATGAGGCAGGATGATGCCATTTATAGAGCGGCGGTTTGTGTGCCTCGATCACTCGTTCACTCGTTTGTCTCGCGGAAGCGAGCCGAGTGATTCTTCAGCAGCAGCAGCAGCAGCAGCGCAGGATTAACTGGTTAATCTGTGAGCCTGCCTGGAGCCTGTTCTTTCCCCCCCTTGCGACCGCAACGGCCAGAGAGACATGTTTGATGTTTGTTTACGCTTCAATTCCTACGGTATAAAGTGCAGCCCGATATCGATCATACAAGTACAGCGCCAAAAAACCTTACATCTCCTGAACTGCGCCTCCCTGACCGTACAAATTGATTTTTACGAGCAAATGTTGCCTACTCTTCTTTCCTCTACGTTTGGCCTACCGAGAGCTCGGTTGTGCACACGACGATGATGCAATCGTAGAGTGAGAGTGCGTGCGTGCGTGTGTGAGTGACAAGGAACATGCCCGCACGTAGTACACACACACCACATCACCACACAGACAGCGCAGACACACACACCACACACACACACACACACACACAACACAGGCCAACACACACAACACACACACACCACACACACAACACACACGTGATGGGGCACACACATGTTACCCACATGGATGCTTGGGGCCTGGCCTAATTACGTGGTCTTTTCTTATCGCGTGTGTGTCCATCCAGGTGAAATGGATGATGTACTGGATCGTCTTTGCGCTGTTCTCGACGGCGGAGACGGTCACGGACATGGTTCTGTCGTGGTGAGTCTAGGAGGCCAAAAGTGAACATCCAGCACACTCTTGATAATAGGCCTATATAGTGGCTGATCTAGGGCTGCACCGTTATGGCAAAATTTTTTACTGTATATAAAACAATAACAACAATAATAAAGCAATGACTGATTTGTTTGTAGTTTGATTTGAATGTGATGGGCATTGGGCATACTAAATCAGATTCCTTCATGTTTTTATAATTTCAAAAATTTTAGAAATAAATAAATTGCAACCTTTCACGATAGTAGAGGCCAAAATTGCGCCACATTTCTATTAATATGCAATAAATTGTGCAGTCCTAATCTGTTTACATCCACTTCCATAAGCGCTTCTGCTGCCATAGTTTTCTTCGGAGCAGGAGCGTCAACTTTAGCGTGTATCTTTCCCGCCGTCTGACACCTTGCTGTCGGACATTTTGTTCCCAAGGTTCCCGTTTTATTTTGAGCTGAAGATCGCCTTCGTCATCTGGCTGCTGTCCCCGTACACCAAGGGCTCCAGCGTCCTCTACCGCAAGTTTGTCCACCCCACTCTGTCCAACAAAGAGAGGGTACCCACTTCTTTGTGTCTTGTCTGACATGTTCTTTGATGACTCTGTGTTACTACAGCGTTCATTTCTCCCTCTCACTGTTTGTTTCTTATTATTGTTGTGTTGCCTGTCGCCGGGCGGTTTCCGCAGGAGATAGACGACTACATCACGCAGGCCAAGGATAAGAGCTACGAGACCATGATGCGATTCGGCAAGAGGGGTCTGAACATCGCCGCTACCGCTGCTGTCACCGCCGCCACCAAGGTGAGCTACTGCTAACACACACACACACAGCACAGCACAGCACAATGCCTATTTGACTACTTGAACATCTTGGGCGTTGCATAGTCAGTGCCACATGCCACGCTAATGTGGCTTCGTTCAGGGCAAGTGGGTGAGGCTGCAGCCCCACCCCCCACCAGACTCTAACTGGGCCAGGTGAGGCTGCAGCCCCATCCCCCACTAGACTCTAACTGGGCCAGGTGAGGCTGCAGCCCCATCCCCCACTAGACTCTAACTGGGCCAGGTGAGGCCAATTAAGCCAGCCACCAAACACACACACACACACTCCCACACCACAATGGGTTATAAAAGTACACCTCACTGCTGCAGGGCCAGGGCGTGCTCTCTGACAAGCTGCGGAGCTTCAGCATGCAGGACCTGACCATGATCAGCGGCGACGACGAGCTGGGCCTCCACGCCACCGAGGGGCGCGTGAAGCGGGAGCCCCCCGCAGAGGACGGGAGCGCCACGCTGCCCCGCACCCGGACCGCCAGCACACGGCAGAGTGAGGGGACACACACACACACACACACGTAGTCAGACACGCACATGCATGCACACACACACACAGACAAGCGCACATGCATGCACACACACTCAGTCACACACAAATATGCGCATGCACACACACACACACAATCACACACATGCACATACACACAGTCACACACGCGCATGCAGATGCACACACTAAGTTGCACACATACGCCTGCACATGCAGACACACACACATGCACACACGCACACAAGTCACACGCATACACACGTGCATGCAGATGCACACACAGTCACACACATATGTATGCGCATGCACACACACAAAAGACACCCTCTTCCTCTCCTCTCTCCTTCTCACGTCGTCTCTCTCTCTCCTTCCGGTCTCTCTCTCTCTCCTCTCCTCTCTCTCTCTCTTCTTCTCTCTCCCTTCCTCTCTCTCTCTCTCTCTGGGCCAATGGCACTGCAGCAAACAAACATGTGATGAAGGTGTGTAACGTGAAGTCCACCCAGAGAGGAGCACAGCCCCAGTGCCTGGTCACCAGGGCCGTGAATTGACATTCAGAAAGCGTGATCAGCGAGGAGGGTGGGGTGGAGGAGAGGCAGGGGGAACTGGGTGCCAAGCTGGCTGAACAGGGTGTCTGGAGCAACGGGCAGGCCTGCGGTTGGCAGGCGGGGAGGGGAGGGGGGGGGGGGGGAGTCATGTGATTTAGAGGCACTGCAGAATGCCACAGATGAAACACTTAACTCTGGAGGAGGAGGAGGATAGAGAGAAGGAGGAGAAGGATAGAGGGAGAGAGGAGGAGGATAGAGGGAGAGCAGGAGAGGAGGAGGGGAGGAGGAGGTGGATAGAGCAGGGGAGGCAGGAAGGTGGGGGGGGTGGTCAAAGCATGTGACTCCAGTGGGAGGAGAGGCTTGGAAGGAGAGGCTCTTTGTGTCCGACGGGACACTCCTCTCTGTGTGGCTGTGTGGGTCGCACGAGCTGTGGACTGAATACAGAGAGAGAGAGAGAGAGTGAAGTTTGGAGCAGTAAGGAAAGGAGGTGCTTGAAATGTTGTTTGATTCAACATGGAGGGAGGCAGGGCTGAACCTTAAGGTTACAAAAAATCACATTGAATCACAGCGATTATTTTTGACATTTTGCGATTTTTGCAATATAATTAACTCTCAGTGGGAATGGGACTTTTTGCGTCACATTTAAAATTTTCACTGAAAACTATCATGAAGTGAAATTTGTTGGGGTCTCTACCGAACAAACGTGTTTTCTTACATTTGGAGTGAAAATATCTGGAGGGCAGGGAATCTGCAGCACTAAAGTACTTCATTTATAATGGTGTTTTATGTTTTATTTATCTTGTATTATTGCCATTTCATTTAGATTGTGGATATACTAGTGCAGTGCAGTGTTCAAAACGTGCCTGTTCGGAATGGCCTGATTGCTTGAGCCTGCAGTATTACTGCTGCTTGCATCTTTCTGGAGAACCTCTCATCCAAACAACTTCACACTCGACACTCATCCACTACCTTCCCGGGGTCCTCAACAACACACCCGCCAAGTGTGTAGTCGGTCGGATGAGCGGTTGTCGAGGAAAATTCAAGGACAGCCGTGCATAAATGCAGAGATGACTCTTGATTTTAGTGAGAGATGTGGGCGAGCTAAGTGAGGGATAACCGACGAGTAGGTGTGTGCGTTAAGCGGCTTGACGGCGCGGCGTGGAGGCGAAGGAGCACCTCGAGCCAAGCGGAGAGTTTTAAAACCGTTTAGCGCACAAACCTACAGGTTGATTATCCCGCTTAAACCATGGGAATTTGTCAACGAAGCATTCACACATTTTGGTAAAGGTTTTGCACTCAAAATTTAAATGTTGTTATGGAGCAAGATCTTATCGTAGTGTACCGTCATCACACGGAAAACTTCTAGTCCCTTATAAGAATCAGCTTTATTGCCTTAGTTTTTACAAACAAGGAAAGTGCTTTTGTGATAGGTGCATTTACAGTCATTTAGGGCAACAATAAACGGGAAGTAATAATATACTCATTCTGCTGAACTACTAAAAATATATATAAAAAACTATTAAAAATAAGCAATAAAAAGGTGCAATTTGAATAAAAGATGTTTTACAAGCAAGCCGGTTGTTCACGGTATAAATTACAGCAGGGTGAGCTAAGTGAAGGTTATGTCTCCATCACCGTAACTCGTTACAAGGTATTAAATACATGCTGCGTCCCATTCTTTAAAACTGGCTGTATTCTACAAAATGAAATGGTTAAAATCAGCAATTGGTTGACAACAAGGAAGCCACAGCGATATATTGCCGTCTCTTTCAACACATGTACTTATTGTGTGGCTGCAGCGCGCTCGGTGACGACCAAGCCGGTGCCCGACGACACCTCGTCGCAGCACGGCTCGGACCAGTCGGACGGGCGGACGGAGCAGTCGGACGAGGACCCCGCGGAGAAGCCTCCCAAGCGTGCAGCCGCCGCCACCGCCAAGGTCGCCAAGAAGCCGGCCGCCATCAAGACCGAGGTAGGAGCTCCTAAAGTAGCCA
Organism: Coryphaenoides rupestris; assembly: GCA_002895965.2. Taxonomy (NCBI): domain Eukaryota; kingdom Metazoa; phylum Chordata; class Actinopteri; order Gadiformes; family Macrouridae; genus Coryphaenoides; species Coryphaenoides rupestris. The sequence goes on along the minus strand of PIJE02002934.1, from coordinate 7,335 downwards.
TCCCTCGGTGTGATCGCATGTAGTCTCACCAGTCACACTCTCACTTTAGATCAATTAAATCAAATCCGGGTTAACGAGGGTTGTTCTGCTTTCTTTCGCGTCATCATATTTTCATTTGATTGATTTTTATTGTCCACCTCAGTGGAAATTTGTCTTTGGCTTCTCAGTGCAGCAAAAATTCATACACTAACACACACATAACACAATACACCATTAAGAAAACATACACAATGTACAACATACATTTCGCGTCCGCTTTATCCGGGTTCGGGTCGCGGTGGCAGCCGGCTAAGCAGGGCCCCCCCAGCTTCCTTCTCCCCAGCCCACACTCTCTAGTTCCTCCTGGGGATCCCGAGGCGTTCCCAGGCCAGACGAGATATATAATCTCTCCAGCGGTTCTGGGTCTGCCCCGGGGTCTCCTCCCAGTTGGACGTGCCCGGAAAACCTCCAAAGGGAGGGCGCCCGGGGGGCATCCTAATCAGATGCCCGAACCACCTCAGCTGACTCCTTTCGATGCGGAGGAGCAGCGGCTCTACTCCGAGCTCCCTCCGGATGTCTGAGCTCCTCACCCTATCTCTAAGGCTGAGCCCAGCCACCCTGCGGAGGAAACTCATTTCGGCCGCTTGTATTTTTGTTTTTCGACCAATCATGTCGCTGGAGGTGTTCGGGGCTTTTGGTAACCCTGTAAGTGTTGAACACAAACTCAGTGAATAGTAGAAAATGGTAAGAAACAAAACAAAAGTGTTTGTAGAGGATTAAAATCAACCTCAAGTATTTAAATCCCCTTCTGAAATCTCCATCCACTCACCGATGAGTTTCTCTTTGGTAGAGTATCTCTGTAACAAACCAGGAGGTAACAAGTTGTAACTCCGCCCCTTCAGGTTTTGGTTTCCGCCCCCCAGAGTTATAACTAGGACTGTCCCAGATTAAATGTACCCATGCACAGTACTGCACACAGACACCAGAGGGCACTGACGACACACTGAGCGGCTGCCCTAAATCATCGCTTTTTTACACACACACACACACACACGCACACGCATACCTAAGCACACACGCATACCTAAGCACACACACACGGCAAGGGAAAATCTGGGTTGGGGAGCGAGGAAAAGCGGTGATGCGGAAAAAATGTGATCCCAGATTTGTAGCATATTTCACACAGCTGAGGATGACGGAATGCATTTGTAACGGTCGAGTGGTCTGGCTGACGGGATGTAGGCTGGGGGAGCGGGGAGGGTGGCTGCCATTGGCCAACTATCTCAGCCGGTATTCCCCACCGGTATTCCCCTCCGCTTCCGCTATCTACACGTTAATGTTAAGTGGCCATTGCTACGTGAATCGACAACAACAACAACAACAACAACAATAACCTGCAAGCTAGCAAGATAGATTTATGTGGCATCTTCTTTTTGCAGGGTTTCAGCCATTTCAATGCCAGGGTTCTTGGGCCTTCCCTCCCCACATACAAAAGTTCCATTGAAACAAGTCTCCCCCCCACCCCCCCAACACTATTTTGCCCCGTGGTTGCATCCTGGGCATGATGATGACACAGAGAGATGACTGTGATTGGTTTAAAGAAACACAAACAACAAACAAGACCGTAATGATAATGTGTTCAGCAGCCAGACCTTTCTGCAGCGCTGGTGTGGAGACGAGGAGAAGACTTAAGGGCCTCCGTTTCCTTCTTCCGAAATGCGTCAGAAACCGGCTTCCGACGCTTCTGTTGGGCTATTATCCTTCATTTGGCACGGGGGGTGGTATGAAGGGGGGGCGGGGCTTGGAGGCCGGCGCCAGATCTCCAGTAGGTTGACGGACAGCCTCCTATACTCTAGTACCGCCCCAATATGGGCCAGTTCTGTGGAACTATACAAATTAGAAGTCGAATTCGGGCGTCTGATTTTTCTCTGATCTCAGAAGACTGCTGAAGTAGCATACAGAGTCCTTAACAATGGTTGGGTGACCACAACACTGATTGTACTGCTGTCTCTGTATCACCACCACCACCCTCTGCCCTCTCTCTCACAAGTTAACCCCGCCCCCCTCTCCCCTGCTGTGTTGTATTCCTCTATCAACAGACTCAACCCAAGGTGGTAAAGAAACAGACGAAGAAGAAGCCTCCGCCCGCCAGCGCCGAGACGCCATGATGGGGTGACCGAGGGTGCCGAGTCCCCCCCGCTCTCTCACCTCGCAGTACAGCCACACAAGCTCTTCTGATCACTCACACTCACACACACACACACACACAGGCACACACACACTCGTAGGATATATATATATATATAAAGAATTGCATTTCAGTTCAGATGTCGGAAAGGCTTTTTATTTGCCGACACCCACGCAGAGACGTGCAGAACACACCCAAGATTTGAGTCTCCTCGGTGGGGGTTCAAAGTTCAAATTGTAGATCTTGGGTTGGGCTCTGCCATGTTGTTAACACACACACGCACACACACACACACACCTGTATCCTTCCATCACTACTCACATCTCAGTGTTCGGTCTTCAGCGTGTCCCCGACTAAACGCTTGCGTGTTTTGGTTTTTTTAAAAGCTCTACTAGCGAGTAGTGTTTGTTTGGACTTCCATCTTTTGCTTCGTATTTGCCCCGCCCCCTTCCCCCAAGTGCTGATGTCCTCCACAATGGACCAGTGGTTCAGTTATAGGTTATCGGTTATAGGTTATCGATTATAGGCGTCTTCAGGCTTAATGTAGGTCATGTAGGCTTGCTGGGATTCTTCATTTCCAGGAGGCGGTGATGTAATGTTTGCTACACCACCCACATGTCGCAACAACCCCGACAAACGTGGTGCCTCGACCTCGGAAGAGTTGGTTGGTTGAGTGATGAGCCTGGTCCTCAAATCTTGGGTATCTTCTTGTCGTCTCCCCCCCCGAGATCATGTGACTAGATGATGAAGATGTGTGGTGGGTGTTACCAGTTATTACTGTTGTGGCTTAATATCCCAAGAGGACCAGGAAGTGAGCAAACCAGGGAAATCAACCCTGGGTCCTCCTCCTGTGGCGTCTGCTCTCACCGTTCTGCTCCTGATCCAAGATGGTGGACAAATCATCCCAGCGGTTAACCCAGTACGACAGCAGCAGGCTCTGGCGACAGTAAGCCACGCCCCTAAGCCACGCCCCTCCCCCTCGCCCTATGTCTTCCTTCCCTGAGAGAAGCAGGCTGACCTGCGTCCATTTAAGCTGAGGAAGTCCCGACAGCGTTATGCATGGTTCTGGGTAGAGCATTCTGAGGTCACCCATATAGAATAGTCCCTCCCACACACACACACACACACACACTCCCACACCTCCCACCTAACCGCCCTGTAACACCACAAGTTACCCTTACTTACTTGCAATTACCAAAACATAAATGTACAAAGCTCGCTAAACTTGTGTGTGTCTCGATACTAAAGCTTGGGGTTTGTACGCTAAAACGCATCAAGGACGTATAAACCACTAAGGACGGAGGAGGCGGAGGACTATGTATAGATTTTTATTTAATTTATTTATTGCCGCTGTAAGCCCGTGTCTCCTTGTAGCCTCTCTTGACTTGGCTCTATCCTTTCTCCCCCGCCCAATGTGATGCAGCAGCAGCAGCAGCAGCACCCTCACTGACATGGCCGCCTAGATGACCGCGGCCATGTCAGGTGTACCCTTTTAATGTGAACACGCTGCCTTCGATGTGCACTAGCTGGCTCAGCCGCGTCCCGTGTGTCGTTCGCCCAGCTGTACGCCGTCCTCGTCGCGGCTATGTGCAGACATCAGATGTGCTCCGGGTCATATCCTGTAGAGGGACAGAGTGAGCAGAGAGAGAGAGAGAGAGAGAGAGAGAGAGAGAGAGATGGATAGATGGCTTGTGCATCATTGCCTGTGACACCAACTGTTAGAGAGGATTGGATTTCGGTCGAGAAGGATGGGCTCGAGCAGCATCGTGAAATGGTGGTGACGTCGGCGGGTCGGTCACGTGACTGTTTACTATTTGGCCGGTGCTCCGAGACGAATGGGGCATTCAGGAGTACCTGAGAGCCACACTAGAGAATGTCTCCAGAGTGATATGGAGTTTCCTCCCCTGGCTGCTCTGACCATTTTCTTTCCCCCCAAGTGTGCCGGCAGTTCCCAAGGAAGGATGCTGGATATTGTCCTGGTGGCAGTTCCCTGTCTGGAGTTCCTTTGGGAGCCATTTAAAGCATGATGTGGTTTTATCTTTTTCCATCTTCTTTGAGTGATACCATTTCCAACCACAAGAGGGAGTCATCATTACGGGAGACTTAATGATTTTACAAAATGTAAATAGTAACTAACTGTATAAAGGAGCTTGCTTGCCTTATTCGCTTTTTTGTGTTCCTTTTTAAACCTGTTCGTTCATCTCATTTTAAATAATCTTTTTGTTCATCTGAAACTTGACAAATCATATTGTGTGTGTGTGTGTGTGTGTGTAGCAGGCGTCATCAACAACAGCAACGACAACAACAACCTCCCGTGTCAGAAGTGCTGATGTTGATGGCGATGATGACTTTGTTTGTTGTTTTAGTTTTATCCCCCACCCCACCCCTCCCCCTGCCATGTTGTCCATGCTGATGTTATTATTGTTGTTGTTGTTATTATTATTATTATTTGGAATGAGGCAAAGGAGTGACTTTCTTCCAATGGGTTTTAATTTGCTGAAGTTTGCACTGAAGGACGAGAATCACAAGGCACACGTTTCGACATATTCCACTCTGTTGTTCTGACCTTTCTGTTTCCCTTCGTGATCGTATGTGAGAGATGTGCTCTCAATTGAGTTCATTTGTCTTTGTTTTTATTTAAATGCCTTTTGGAGCAGTGTTGTTGTACACAGAGTTCCCCCCCCGCGAGACGAGAGGATATTGAAATGATGAAGTATATATTGTTTGTGCCAATTCTCAAATGCTAATAAAGTACACATTGTGCGCTGGGATTACGGTAGCGAACACTGTCATTTACAGGTAACAAAACTACGACTAATAAAGGAAAGGAGAAGTGTAATGTGGTTCCTTCATTGAAAGCATTGCCGCGGTGGGTGATTGCATGCCGATGGTTATTCAGAAGGAGAAGAGGATGCTCTGTACCGTACCAGAGGCCGACTTGGGTAAATCCCGTTAGCGCAATCGCTGCGACGCCATTTAAACCAAATAACCTCGCTGCAGCGACACAGTTAAGCCGTTTCAAGAGTTTTATTTCAAGCACCGTGTCCGTTCCATGTCACACGAGACTTGTCTTTTCAATCGGTGTACGAGGAAGGACGAACAAACATGACGACAAAATTATAATCGATAACGGAAAGGCAGAAACTCATGGTTGTATGTAGAAATGTATTTTGAGTGTCATTTGGCTAGTAGTGCAGTATATGGTTAACCTTTTCAATAACCTGGAAATTAAAGCCCAGAACTCTGCTTTCTCTCTAAATGTACATTTAGGGCATTTGGCAGACAGAGAGAGAGCTATATATCGCTGTGGTGCATAAAGATAAGAATAGAACGGGGTTGAACAGTCGTCATTGTAAGCTTAATAGTTTCATAATTGCGAGGTAGCCTGAGCAATAGGCTCTGCGATAAGAGCAGAGCAGAGCAGTAAATAGTTCCGGTGAAATGTCTTCAACCATTTAATGCATTTCACTCCTGCCACAGCATTTGAATGCTCCTGACACATCTTGCTGATGTCCACGACTATTTTCTACTTTTGGACTATTATAGTTTTAGGCCTGTCACTGTTGTATTGTCGACATGATATTGTCTCCTCTGTGCACCCTGACAATATGCTTGGTGAGCATATCCTCCACGCCCAGCCCATTGTTAGGAAGTTGTGTACATGTCTCAAACAAGTCAAAGTGCCGTCGACGTGTCAGCCTTCCAGAATAATTGAATGGGCCTTTTGCCACGGCGGTGCGTTCCCTGGTGTCACCGCTTGGTGTCGCTGTTGTGTTACGAGAGAATGAGAACCGGCGACCTGAACGCATGTGCCTTTAATGTGTGATGTGTGTGTGTGTGTGTGTGTGTACAGCAAAAGTCTTCCTCTGGTTCCTGGAGCAAGAGATCTGTATTCACTTGAACAAATATTGCTTGTATGAGTCGTGTTGCACTAACTTTTACGGTCTTCCTCACCTTTACCGAAGAGTACGGTCGGCACGGCGTGTTTCTTTCCCAGGTTAGAATGAAGACAAATATATATATAGAGGCCGAAACTCTGTCAATATGGAAATTATTTCAACATTTGACAGTCTGAGCAACCAGGCCTACATGGAGTCAACATTGGGGGAGCAAATCCTTCTCAGATTTCCGATGTTCACTGATGATTATGAGGATTACATTTGCTGCTTTGGACGGCTTGCCTGTCGTAGCATTTTGAGCAATATTTCAACATTATCTGTTATATTATTCTTGTAACATGGCATTGCTCTCGTAATTCTCTGCTCTTGCGTACGCACCAAAACATGGCAAACATAACACAGGCGACCGACGACCGACCGCACACTCGTCCATGATGTGAGTTGCATGTTCTTCGGCGCGTTATGTAACATGTCAGCGAAAGCGTGTGTGTGCGGTTGCGTGTGTGTGTGTGTGAACAGACCATTAACCGACAGTGGCTATAGTCTTGTTAACAAGCCTAGATTTCATATTGATTATTTCTCAACAGTTCTTTGTACAGTGAATTCTTTTTTTCTTTATTGATGTTTTTATTGAGATCAATACAGGTGATATGATACAAGAACTATAAGATCTTTCCCAAGCATACGATAGATAGCCTGCATGCCATGGGCGATATTTTTAGAGAGATAACTCAATGCAATTTCAGCCCAGATTCCCTTGAAAACTAAACTGTAATATATGCAAAATTATATATATATGCGGCATGTCCACCTACATACAGTACATAACGATGCGTAACAATCCGAAGCGTTTAAATCTCCCAGCCTGTAAACGTCCACGGATGTTAAAGTCTTGCCATGCTAACGTCGGAATGCCCTCAATTATGTGTGAATGCATCGAGGGCTACTGTATGCATTAGGGAGTGTTGTGGTACTTGTGTCGGTGTATGAATGGATGAATGTGAGGCAACACTGTGAAGCGCTTTGGATAAAAGCAAAATATAAATGCAATCCATTTACCACTGACAAGAAGACAGTTCTGAGAGATTCTGATTTCTCCGTCTGCTCCAGTCAGACATGGTGGCACCTGACTGTCTCCTCGCCCCCTTCATTGGAAACTTTAATCTAAACCTTAAAAGACTGTAACTGGGAATGCCCTTAAACATACGCACACACATGTAGTGGTGTAGTTTATTGTCGTGGCATATACCGCCCACCACCACCCCCCCC